>CM060973.1:64698082-64878082 GCA_030765045.1 Tenodera sinensis | reverse complement strand
GTATGTATGTATGTATGTATGTATGTATGTATGTATGTATGTATGTATGTATGTATGTATGTATGTATGTATGTATGTATGTATGTATGTATGTATGTATGTATGTATGTATGTATGTATGTATGTATGTATGTATGTATGTATGTATGTATGTATGTATGTATGTATGTATGTATGTATGTATGTATGTATGTATGTATGTATGTATGTATGTATGTATGTATGTATGTATGTATGTATGTATGTATGTATGTATGTATGTATGTATGTATGTATGTATGTATGTATGTATGTATGTATGTATGTATGTATGTATGTATGTATGTATGTATGTATGTATGTATGTATGTATGTATGTATGTATGTATGTATGTATGTATGTATGTATGTATGTATGTATGTATGTATGTATGTATGTATGTATGTATGTATGTATGTATGTATGTATGTATGTATGTATGTATGTATGTATGTATGTATGTATGTATGTATGTATGTATGTATGTATGTATGTATGTATGTATGTATGTATGTATGTATGTATGTATGTATGTATGTATGTATGTATGTATGTATGTATGTATGTATGTATGTATGTATGTATGTATGTATGTATGTATGTATGTATGTATGTATGTATGTATGTATGTATGTATGTATGTATGTATGTATGTATGTATGTATGTATGTATGTATGTATGTATGTATGTATGTATGTATGTATGTATGTATGTATGTATGTATGTATGTATGTATGTATGTATGTATGTATGTATGTATGTATGTATGTATGTATGTATGTATGTATGTATGTATGTATGTATGTATGTATGTATGTATGTATGTATGTATGTATGTATGTATGTATGTATGTATGTATGTATGTATGTATGTATGTATGTATGTATGTATGTATGTATGTATGTATGTATGTATGTATGTATGTATGTATGTATGTATGTATGTATGTATGTATGTATGTATGTATGTATGTATGTATGTATGTATGTATGTATGTATGTATGTATGTATGTATGTATGTATGTATGTATGTATGTATGTATGTATGTATGTATGTATGTATGTATGTATGTATGTATGTATGTATGTATGTATGTATGTATGTATGTATGTATGTATGTATGTATGTATGTATGTATGTATGTATGTATGTATGTATGTATGTATGTATGTATGTATGTATGTATGTATGTATGTATGTATGTATGTATGTATGTATGTATGTATGTATGTATGTATGTATGTATGTATGTATGTATGTATGTATGTATGTATGTATGTATGTATGTATGTATGTATGTATGTATGTATGTATGTATGTATGTATGTATGTATGTATGTATGTATGTATGTATGTATGTATGTATGTATGTATGTATGTATGTATGTATGTATGTATGTATGTATGTATGTATGTATGTATGTATGTATGTATGTATGTATGTATGTATGTATGTATGTATGTATGTATGTATGTATTTTTTATTTTTATTTTTTATTTATTAATTATTATCTGCATGCCCCGTTACCTTGGTAGCATTACATGCATTCTTTACATTATGCTAATACTGTTTTGCACAATTTTACATTGATATTTACAAGTTGTTTTACACTATATAGATACTTAACGTTAACAATTGTTACAAAATATATACCATAAACTCCTAATACAAGGTTATAACAATAGATTGCGTTATTTGCCATATTTAAATCATTCTATAATTTCAAGTTTTTGATGAATTTGCTGAAACTTCGGAAATATACTGATATTAATTCTTGATTGTTGACAGGCCATTTACCTCCTTCCGTTATTATCTCTCGAATTAGAATAGACCTTTGGTATTCTGTATTTTCACACTGATAAATCAGATGATTGACTGTCTGTTCTCCTTTGTTACACGTGCAGGACGGATCATTTATGATGTTAAATCGATATAGGTAAGAATTTGTTTTTCCATGTCCTGTTAATATTGCTGTTAATTCTGGGTTTGCTGGAAGTTTTAATTTTAGTCTGTCTAGAACTGTGGGAAAAAATGATTTAGTAACTGCTGCGTTATTTGTGCTATTCCATCTGCTCTGCCATTGTTCTAGTGATAAATTATTTATTTGTGATATGATGGTGGATTTCGGAATTTTGTAGTATATTATTTCACCTTCTGCAGAAGCTTCTTTGGCTAATCTATCAGCTAGTTCATTACCAGCAGTACCATTATGGGCCTTCAACCAGCTGAAGTGAATTGTCCACTGACGTTGTTGAAGGGCATTAAGGGTATTGTGTATGTTATCTATTATAGAATTATGGTTACTATTATTCTTCAATAAGGATATTGTAACATTGCTGTCTGTGTATACCGCTGCAACTCTTTCTTCATTCGCAATAGCCTCAAGTTCTTGAAGTTTCTGTAGTGCTTTCCATATGGCCAACTGCTCTGCTTGGTTATTCGTGCATTTTGAATGTAGTCTGTGCTTTAATTGATGGATAAGAACTTGGTGTTTGTATATTACAGCAGCTGCTCCCACTTTTCCTCCAGATTTGCTTCCATCTGTATAAATTTCTATATCATATATCTTGTTTTCCAGAGTTTCTTGAATAGTTCTCTTATCTGCAGGGTGATTCCAGTTCTTTAGATCTGTGGGCGAATCATAGTCTGTCTCTCCATGAGTTGCTTTATACTGTTTGACTTTGCCACTTATCGTGATGTCTATTGGTTGAATGCCGGCCATGATGCAGGAAGCATCAAAAGATATTGTCCTATAGGCTTTAATAATTTTGATGTTTAGAAGCCTTTGGATGCGTTGTAGTTTTTTGATGTTAGTAGAGTATTGCAGAGCTTCATACCACACAGGTGCTCCATAGGTGAGAATAGGTTCAAGTGCTCCTTTGTATATTGTAGTCAATGCTTTATGTCCAAGTCCCCAGTTTAGTTTCGCAAATTTAGATAGAGTATGTATCAAGGCTATTGCTTTGTCGTGAACATAATCGATGTGCTTGTTGAATCTAAATCTTCTGTCTAAATAAATTCCAAGGTATTTCAATGCTTCGACTTGCTCTATGGGCTTATTGTTGATGTAGATATTAATGCTCAAGTTTTGTCTTTTCTTTTTCCGAGTAACAACTAGTACTTTTGATTTGGTTTCATTGAATTTGATTTTATTGTCTCTAGCCCAATGCTCAATCCTTGTAACATCTACATTGGCATTGTTTTCGGTCTCTATTATTGTTCTACCTCTTGTCATTACAAGCAAATCATCTGCAAATGCAATTATCTCAGTATATTTTGTATAGTCTAGCTGTAGAAGGGGATTGTACAAGACGTTCCATAATCCAGGACCACAGCTCGAGCCCTGTGGACACCCTTTTTCAACATCTTTTTCAGCCCTGTACTCATTGGTACATAAACTTGCTTTTCGATCTCTGAAGTAGTCCAGGGTCAATGCATATAAATTTTGGGGACATTTCACTTGTCTTAAGTTGTTAAGAATACTCGGCCACCATGCCGCATCAAACGCTCCCTGGACGTCTAAACTAATCAGAGCTATGTAGTTGTTATTCTTTAGGTTTTCCATAACATAGTGTTTTACTGCCATCACTGCGTCTATTGTACTTCTCTGTGGAGTGAATCCGTATTGCCGAGCACTAAATAGTCCGTTTGAGTGCATATAATGGAGTATCCTGTCTATCATTAATTTCTCGAGTACTTTTCCACCTATGTTGATTAAGCTGATGGGTCTGTATTTTGAGACATCTTCACTCCTTTCTTTGCCTGGTTTAATTATTGGAATTATTAGAGATTTTTTCCATAATTTTGGAAAGTATCCATTTTTAAGGCAACTGTTGTACATTTCAGTGAAGAAGAGTGGAAACCGTTGAAAAAATCTCAAAATAATATCACTGGTTAGGCCATCCTCTCCCGGGGCTTTGTTGGGATTAAAATGGTGGAGTGCGCTTTTAACTTCCTCTCTTGTAAATTTAACATCGTTTGCAGTATGTAAAGGTTCTGCTATTTTACTTCTTAATTGTACATGATGTTCATTATCATTCTTATCATCATCTGGTATAAAGTGATTTATCATATGTTTTAATGTGTTCTGTGTATCATCTGTATATTTACCGTCCTCAGTCTTGATCGTTGTGAGTATATTTTTACTTTTAAATTTACACGCTGCAATTTTATACACTAAGTGCCATGGGTTGGCTTGATCCGTAGTGCTGCAGAATTCCTTCCAAGAGATTAATTTGCTCGTATCTACTAGATGTCTGTAATTTCTATTAACTTCCAGATATATGTTTTTCCTTTGTTGCCTTAGTTCTTCATTATTGAAGGTTCTTTGATACCTTCGTCGGAGTGCATTAACTCTCTTTCTCATTATAGTTAGTTCAGGGTTCCACCACGGTACAGATTTTCCTTTGTGCCTCTTGATTTTTGACCTGCTTAAATGGAATGCCCCATTACATGCCTCAATTATGCAATTATGACACTGCTGGACCAGTCGTTCTACGTCTGTAAAATTATCGACATTTAAAGCAAGTTCTGTGTCTAATTCCTCACTGGATTTGTGGCTGTTAAACACATTCTTAAGATTTTGTTCTAAAAGGGTGTCAAAAGTTGCATAATTTTCATTTCTCTTTATGTATGTATGTATGTATGTATGTATGTATGTATGTATGTATGTATGTATGTATGTATGTATGTATGTATGTATGTATGTATGTATGTATGTATGTATGTATGTATGTATGTATGTATGTATGTATGTATGTATGTATGTATGTATGTATGTATGTATGTATGTATGTATGTATGTATGTATGTATGTATGTATGTATGTATGTATGTATGTATGTATGTATGTATGTATGTATGTATGTATGTATGTATGTATGTATGTATGTATGTATGTATGTATGTATGTATGTATGTATGTATGTATGTATGTATGTATGTATGTATGTATGTATGTATGTATGTATGTATGTATGTATGTATGTATGTATGTATGTATGTATGTATGTATGTATGTATGTATGTATGTATGTATGTATGTATGTATGTATGTATGTATGTATGTATGTATGTATGTATGTATGTATGTATGTATGTATGTATGTATGTATGTATGTATGTATGTATGTATGTATGTATGTATGTATGTATGTATGTATGTATGTATGTATGTATGTATGTATGTATGTATGTATGTATGTATGTATGTATGTATGTATGTATGTATGTATGTATGTATGTATGTATGTATGTATGTATGTATGTATGTATGTATGTATGTATGTATGTATGTATGTATGTATGTATGTATGTATGTATGTATGTATGTATGTATGTATGTATGTATGTATGTATGTATGTATGTATGTATGTATGTATGTATGTATGTATGTATGTATGTATGTATGTATGTATGTATGTATGTATGTATGTATGTATGTATGTATGTATGTATGTATGTATGTATGTATGTATGTATGTATGTATGTATGTATGTATGTATGTATGTATGTATGTATGTATGTATGTATGTATGTATGTATGTATGTATGTATGTATGTATGTATGTATGTATGTATGTATGTATGTATGTATGTATGTATGTATGTATGTATGTATGTATGTATGTATGTATGTATGTATGTATGTATGTATGTATGTATGTATGTATGTATGTATGTATGTATGTATGTATGTATGTATGTATGTATGTATGTATGTATGTATGTATGTATGTATGTATGTATGTATGTATGTATGTATGTATGTATGTATGTATGTATGTATGTATGTATGTATGTATGTATGTATGTATGTATGTATGTATGTATGTATGTATGTATGTATGTATGTATGTATGTATGTATGTATGTATGTATGTATGTATGTATGTATGTATGTATGTATGTATGTATGTATGTATGTATGTATGTATGTATGTATGTATGTATGTATGTATGTATGTATGTATGTATGTATGTATGTATGTATGTATGTATGTATGTATGTATGTATGTATGTATGTATGTATGTATGTATGTATGTATGTATGTATGTATGTATGTATGTATGTATGTATGTATGTATGTATGTATGTATGTATGTATGTATGTATGTATGTATGTATGTATGTATGTATGTATGTATGTATGTATGTATGTATGTATGTATGTATGTATGTATGTATGTATGTATGTATGTATGTATGTATGTATGTATGTATGTATGTATGTATGTATGTATGTATGTATGTATGTATGTATGTATGTATGTATGTATGTATGTATGTATGTATGTATGTATGTATGTATGTATGTATGTATGTATGTATGTATGTATGTATGTATGTATGTATGTATGTATGTATGTATGTATGTATGTATGTATGTATGTATGTATGTATGTATGTATGTATGTATGTATGTATGTATGTATGTATGTATGTATGTATGTATGTATGTATGTATGTATGTATGTATGTATGTATGTATGTATGTATGTATGTATGTATGTATGTATGTATGTATGTATGTATGTATGTATGTATGTATGTATGTATGTATGTATGTATGTATGTATGTATGTATGTATGTATGTATGTATGTATGTATGTATGTATGTATGTATGTATGTATGTATGTATGTATGTATGTATGTATGTATGTATGTATGTATGTATGTATGTATGTATGTATGTATGTATGTATGTATGTATGTATGTATGTATGTATGTATGTATGTATGTATGTATGTATGTATGTATGTATGTATGTATGTATGTATGTATGTATGTATGTATGTATGTATGTATGTATGTATGTATGTATGTATGTATGTATGTATGTATGTATGTATGTATGTATGTATGTATGTATGTATGTATGTATGTATGTATGTATGTATGTATGTATGTATGTATGTATGTATGTATGTATGTATGTATGTATGTATGTATGTATGTATGTATGTATGTATGTATGTATGTATGTATGTATGTATGTATGTATGTATGTATGTATGTATGTATGTATGTATGTATGTATGTATGTATGTATGTATGTATGTATGTATGTATGTATGTATGTATGTATGTATGTATGTATGTATGTATGTATGTATGTATGTATGTATGTATGTATGTATGTATGTATGTATGTATGTATGTATGTATGTATGTATGTATGTATGTATGTATGTATGTATGTATGTATGTATGTATGTATGTATGTATGTATGTATGTATGTATGTATGTATGTATGTATGTATGTATGTATGTATGTATGTATGTATGTATGTATGTATGTATGTATGTATGTATGTATGTATGTATGTATGTATGTATGTATGTATGTATGTATGTATGTATGTATGTATGTATGTATGTATGTATGTATGTATGTATGTATGTATGTATGTATGTATGTATGTATGTATGTATGTATGTATGTATGTATGTATGTATGTATGTATGTATGTATGTATGTATGTATGTATGTATGTATGTATGTATGTATGTATGTATGTATGTATGTATGTATGTATGTATGTATGTATGTATGTATGTATGTATGTATGTATGTATGTATGTATGTATGTATGTATGTATGTATGTATGTATGTATGTATGTATGTATGTATGTATGTATGTATGTATGTATGTATGTATGTATGTATGTACATCAGATTTGTGCACATTAAAAATATCTAAAATATGCATGCATTTATGCTGTCACAATCTTTAAATAATATATTTTATTATTTTTAAAATAAGTACTATGCACATCTATAATGAGCTTATAACTTTGATCTTATATTTTTTGGTACTTAATAATGTATATTCTTCCTTAGACATTATTCTAGTGGTTGTAATTTGATTTACAGTTTGTAATGATCATGTTTTCTAAATGTTCACATATAAATAAGGAAAATTGAAGCTATTAACAGTGAAGCAACAAGATTCTAAAGTAAGAACAAATTAGAAACTAAAAACTTCACTTATCTTAGTAATGTTGCAAGTTCTTTTTGCACAAACTGACTCGAGTTTCAAGTTGTCTCCAACTCATTCTCAAAGCTATACAAACAACTTGAAACTCGAGTCAGTTTGTGCAAAAAGAACTTGCAACATTACTAAGATAAGTGAAGTCTTTAGTTTCTAATTTGTTCTTACTTTAGTTCACATATAAGTTTATGGTGCTTATTGGTTAACGTAAGTTTGTATTCTGAGAAGGATCTTTCCATGTCTACAGATTTTATTGGGCTAAATTTGAAAGCACCTACTAACACTGGGAACATTTTTTAGGAACCATTACATTTTCACGTTGAAGTAATTTATCAATGTAACACAAAATTTAATATCAGAGTTTCTCATTACAACATTGCACAATTTAAAGCTTAATTTTCCTGCACACTTTAAAGGAGCACTCCCAAGTACACACTGAACCTCTATAGAGATCTCTCCAAAGTAAAAACTTCATTTTTTGTCACTAACGAGAAGGGCCCGGATTTTTAGGTCCTATAAACCTTCATTTTAGGTCTTTCACATACCTAAAATAGATTTTTTTAGGTTTTGGCTTTGCGGATCAATAATGGTACAAATAATTTTCTGGTTTGCTTACTTTATTGAGATATAAATTGTATAGCTTACAGATAATCCATCTTAGTGTCTCTTTTGTTGATTATTTATTTGGCATTGCAATATATAACTGCATACATACCCAAATTTACTGGTGTGAATGACTTCCTATTATCACGTAACACATTCTTGTATGAAGAAAAAGTTCTTTCAATGGAACATGATGGCATAGGAGCGTAGGTCATTGATGCTAATGCTGCAGGTTCTAGGGATATTTCTCCGGTATACTTTTCACCCTGCAATATTGAAGAGATGACTTTCACATCATTAAGCCCAGGATTACGTTGAATAATTCTCTGCAGCTTTGAAGAACATGCAACTCCCATTGTTCCTGGTATTTCTTTTCTGGAAACATTATCGAAGATACCCATAGCACGTTTGAGTGGCAGGGTTGCACTTTCCAATGCGATGATAGCTTCTAGAATACAATAAAAATGCGCCTTAATATACGCAAGGGAAGTTACGATGGTAGGAGCCTTGATCAATTTCTTGGCCTTGGCGATGCAGGAAGCATCCGTTTCATCAAATTCGTCTACTATACTTTTAATGTCATTTAGGTGCTCAGCATAGTAAAAGGCAGCAGACAGCCAATTTCCCCAGCGGGTAAGTATCGGCTAAGGTGGAAGAGGAGTTGCCGGTAGCTTCTCTTTTAATAACTGTATACGTTTGAGAGGTAGAACTGGAACTTAAAAATTCAATGCCACAACTGGGATTTGAACCACAGACCTTCCGCTTACCGGGCGGATGCTCTAACCACTGAGCTATTGTGACAAACTGCCAGAATGGCATTAAATTCTCAAACCAGTTCGTATTTCTCCTGGTAAACCACAAAGGCAGTCTCACATCAGAGACAAATTACCATCTGAAGGTTATTTAATCCTGGGATATAAAATACTTACAATAGTAAGTCACCATTGGGGTAATTTGTCTCTGATGTGAGACTGCCTTTGTGGTTTACCAGGAGAAATACGAACTGGTTTGAGAATTTAATGCCATTCTGGCAGTTCGTCACAATAGCTCAGTGGTTAGAGCATCCACCCGGTAAGCGGAAGGTCTGTGGTTCAAATCCCAGTTGTGGCATTGAATTTTGAAGTTCCAGTTCTACCTCTCAAACTTTGCCCACACACGGCTTGTGTGTTTAAAAACACCAACAGTAAGTTTGTTGGCATAAATAACTGTATACGTGTTGGGGCTTTCAAGAAAACCTTCTTGACCGAAGATATCACGCTGTTCACATCATCAAAGTGTTTTCTAACTTCTTCCGCAAGGCGGTGCAGGTCATGAGCCAAGCATGTAACATGCAGCATGCTTGGATAGAAAGACTGGAGAACTTCCCCTGCCTTCAACATATAGGCAGCACTATCTGTCACTAACAACAGAAACTTACTATCCCGATTCTCTTCTGGCCACAATATGCGTAAAGCATCCCTCACTGCACGGGCTATTGTGCTGTTGTTAGTTTTTTCTATTTCTTTACAAAGAATTAGATGAGGGTTACCGGGTTCTTTGGGTCCAACTTTCCAACTACCACATTCACAATGAAGCGACCGCAACTATCAGTTGTCTCATCAACAGAACACCAGACATAGTGATCCCCTATATCTTTTCTTATTTCATCTAGTGTGTTCTGGTAAACAGGAACCAAGTAATTCTTCCTTACAGTGGATTCATTAGGTGTAATGCGGCCACTGATCTCTTCTAAAATGTTTTCATGGTCGGGTTCGTTAGCACGTTCCATCGGACATTTGCAGATACCAACGCCTGGCAGAAGCGAAGGTTAAAGTTATCTTCAGGTTTGCCAACTGTGGAAGAAATAAGCGTCTGCCTACTGATGTTGCTGGACTTATTTCTCCTAGCAACACTAGCAATATGCAAAGCTGCAGATTTGTGCTGCTCAATATGGGATTTCTCACATTTAACCTGAAATTAAAAATAAGATTGTAAATACACTTTTGCATGCATGCTACAGTAGTCGTAAATACACTTCAGTAAGATAATGCATGCGGGTTTTAGGTTATTTACAAGAAACTTACTTGTTTTGAGCATGCCTGACAGAAGACTACTCAACCATCTGTAGTAAAGTTGGGATCTGTAGCAATCCATTGTCTCAGTAAGTGCGATTTAGGCATTGTACCGCTATATAACAATTCAAGTTAAAAAGTATTGCAGCACCATTCATCATACGTCCTGATTGTTGAACTCTATTCTTACGAGTACAAACTCCTCCTTATCAATCTGTGCTCCTGACCTTCTGCTTACTGCCTCAAGAAGTCACCAGATGTCACATGTGCAATGGGATGTGCTGCATTCTAATGGTATTACGCTGAACTATCTCGGTCCTAATGCTTGTAGTGGTAGAAATAATATTCATACAATAGATTTCCAAGGAAAAATGACATCATTTGAGTAAGGAAAAATTAACTATTTAGGTCATTTTAGGTCTCAACTCTTCAAATAGGCATTTTTAGATGCAATGAAAGTCATATATTCTGCTTCAGACTTCGTGATATGAACATATGTTTTGAAATTAGTTAATTAAGTGGCAAGGAAAAAAATAGGTTAAATCCTAAAAATCTGGGCCCTACTAATGAGTGTAAATATTAATTTAAAAATATATGTATTATATTCTTGCTGCATAGGAGGATGATGAAATATACAACATATATTCTATTATATGGACTATAGAGGCTGGTTCACAACCACTAACCATGGTAATGATAACCAAAATAAAAGACAAAGTACATGATTCAAATGGGAGTGTTCACAACCAACAGGAACCTTTCCCAGGTTCTGGCAACAAGAAGGAAGACAGTCACGATTTAAGTTTTGTTTCCCATTACCAGGCAACGGCATGTTAGATTCATATTGTATGCATTAGACTTTTCACTGTAGAGATTAATCAAGGCAGCTGTGCCATGAAACACCTGCTGGAGCACTCTCTAGTTGTAAACCAGAAAAAATATCATTGGTTAGTTGGAAACAAATGAATTCCCAATGCACAATATTGACCTCAATTTTCTGGTATCTTATCATTCTCATTGCCAAGTTGTTGTGAGTCAAAATATTGAATGCAGCCTTGCTTGTCACAGCCATTGTTGCTATGGTTCCTGTTGTTGGGTGGTCATGAACCAACCTTAAAACTTTACATACAAACACAGAACAGCATGAAACATATTTCAGAACTTAATTCCATATAAGTGTAAACAATCTAAATACACATTTGTATACAAACATGTCTAGTTGCCACAACTCATATTTGCTAATTCTCTAAACGTTGAAAGCGATTGCCTTATAAACACTATAGTCATAAACAGGGTGAGGCATTTCAGTACCTTTCTGATCCCACAAGAGCACTGCAAGTTATGATCACATAGACATTAGGACAAGGTGAGGCCCTGACTCTGCTATACACAGTTTTCTTACACCTTTATTCTTCTATCACTTAATTCTAAATACCCGGAACACTTACGGTTAGGATTCCAAACATGCTGAACAGGAGAAGGTTTTTCTTCTGTGGGGCTGGCACCTGAAATGTATAAATTTAATCCACATTAAGGAAACAGATTAACTATACAAATAGTTTTAATATAAATCTGAAATATCTATAACAAAATATGTGCTTGAAAATTATGTCAATAACATCTATGCTTCTGATGGAAAAGCTGAGAACTAAAGCATTTATGTTCAGTTATATTTAAGATAAGCCACAAATTTGTCAAATTAATTTATTATATGACAAAATATGTGGGACTGAGTAGGAGATATTAACAATTAAACTTTGCTTATGTTACTGTTACCAACTCACTCTCAAGTACAGAGAGATCCAAATACATTTGAACCGCTACGTGGTGTTTCTTCACTGCAAACGCAGAAATACAATAACAACAGCTGATATACACATGGTCACGAGTATCACTTGAGTTTCTCTGCTCTGCTCACAATCAGTATTGAGTTGATGCGATATCGTGCGGCTGCATTCTTACCAGTGTGCGTTATTATTTAGTCCTGTACTTAATCATAAAATGTATTAAGCCTCAGCATTTGTTTTCTACTGCACAGTGTGTATTTATTACGATTTTTTTGAGTCAACAGTTGTCGCCCGTACACACGTGAATACAATTTTACGCCCTTTTTTAGAGAATTAACCAACAGGGAGTGTGATTTTGCATTTTTTCAACAAGACTCTGCAACAGCTCATACAGCCAATCTTTCGATGAGAACAATTGAAAGTGTGTTTCAGGACAGAATTATTAGTAGAAATTTGTTGCCCCCTCAGTCCCCCAAACTAACCCCCTGCAATTTCTAACTCTGGAGTAACTTAAAGTATAAAGTGTACAAGACAAACTCACACACTCTGGAAGAATTAAAACAAAATATCTGTCAGGAAATTGCCAGCATTTCTCAATGTGAACTACGGCGGGTGATGGATAATTTCCTAAAGAGGTGCCAAAAATGTATGGACAACGACGGTGGCCAGTTTCAGCATCTGCTATAATTATATTGGTAAGTAAAGCCTTTAAAAGTAGATTTAAAAATGCTGTATGGTTTTAACCATGCTGTTCTATGACAGTGGCAGTCGACGATAAGCACAGAGGACCTGCACAGACAAAACACAGCACAGTCAGTTCACAGTCTTTTGGATCTCCTGTTATCCTTTTATTACATACTTGACTTCTCAGTGAAGTATTTGATTTTTAAGTAAGTGGCATACCAGTGAAATTATTTGAAAAGTTAAGGAAAATTAAATTAAAAGCAACACTGACCACCAGCCCCAGCAATATAATTTAACAGCTTAGCTGATACAGTAGAACCCTATTAATCTGAACCCAGCATATCTAAAATTCCAGATAATCTGAACGCAAAATCCATAATTTAAAAAAACAATAAAAAACATTTATAGTGTAGAAAGAGCATTTATCACTGAAACTACACACTTCAGAATGAAATGTTTTGCTGAACTTTGCTATAGCTCACATACCTGCACATAATGCATTTAGCAACGTTAAACATTTTCACATTTAATTAGGTAGCGTAATGGTAGTTATCACAAAAACAAGCACCCGTTCTGTATTAATTTATTAGCAAAAAACATACATTACTGTACAAAAATCGCTAATAATAGCAAAACAAACTGAACTACCAATGTTCCACCACCATTGCATGTGACTGGCTAGGTCAAAAGTTCAGGAGAACACATCGTCTTTATGTTGTGCATGGTAATCACAACATTACCACTTCCTCACATCACTAAGCAATGTTACCTTGTAGCTCCTAAGCTGAATTTATATACATTTTGTTTGATTTTTTGTATAATCTTAGCAGACCACATTCCCAATTAATTCAGATTAGTGGGTTCTACTGTATTTGGTTATTGTTGACAATGCCAGGGGGAGAGAGACAGGACAATATACATGTGGTAGTGCAGGATGTACAGTAACACAAGCTAAACTTTTCACAAGCAGAAAAGCTGATCTTAGCCTTATCTCATACCACTAGCCAGCATGAGAGGAATTTTTGAGAAGAACATTTCTGTTTCCACATTTAGTGTAAAGTTTTTCCTCTCCCATTCCCTTCCTCTGTTTTGTAAGGGCTCTTTTGAAATTGTTTGCAAAAATTGAAAACTGGCAACTCTGTTTATTGAAGGATTAGTTTGGTCTTCTTTTCTGATCTCTTGGTTAAATGAGATATGTGCCTATAATTTATGGCTCTAATTAGGGTTTTCTATTTCAGAAATAAATATTGACTCTGAACAATGAATGCAGATCTCAGGGAAAACATTAAAGTTCAACTTTCAGTATAAGTCCAGTGAAAAATGAAAATGTACATGCATATTCACTTATTTAACGTTATGAGATATATAACGGTTATATATAAAGTGTGTAAATGTGTGTACGCATGGGGGGTGGGGGCTGGGGGGCTGTGTGTGCGTGCGCGCACCATCGGTGAAAAATGAAAATGTACATGCATATTCACTTATTTAACGTTATGAGATACATAACGGTTATATATAAAGTGTGTAAATGTGTGTATGCATGGGGGGTGGGGGCTCTGTGTGTGTGTGTGTGTGTGTGTGTGTGTGTGTGTGTGTGTGTGTGTGTGTGTGTGTGTGTGTGTGTGTGCGCGCATTATTATCTCTGGGAAATAAATTAATTATGAGAACTTCAAACAAGCTTGCACACTCTGCCAGTTGCATATTAATGAAAAACATGTATTCTTCATCATCTTTCCCTGCATACTAAAAGATTCTTTTAGTGCATCCCTGGATTCAACTAAGTTGTTCTGTTGTTGTTGTTCTGCTTATAGGTATTATAAAAGAAATAGCTATGACTTCTGAACTAATATAAATCTGGAGATGAAACCACTTGCTGCAAATAGTGAAAACTGGGATATCCTTTTTACTTTCTCTACTGGTAAGTAGAGGAAATATTGTATTCCACCCAAAAATTCAATGTTGAGATTTCACCTGAAATAAATGTTTTGAGACCACCTGAATCCAAAAATGCATTTTTAGAAAAGTGTGTGGATGTGTGCATGTTTGCGTGTGTGTGTGTGTTTGTGTGCATGTGCAGTGTAACTCGAAAACAAAAAGTAGATTAAAAACCAAAGGTGGTATTTAAGTTTAATTTCTTTCAAGGATGCGACACAAAGATTTTGAAGAAAATAGCCCCACCCTAAACTACCCTTTTCATGGAAAATTTTGATTTTCTTGAAAATGGCTCTAATGATTTTGATTAAAATGCCATATGTTTAAGATACTTGTATGACAAATTAAATGTATATTTTGAATTTTCTGCCTATAGCCTAGGTAGTCCTGTTTACTCTGGATGACTTTTGAATAACTCGTAAACCATAAGAGACAGACAAAATCTTACTGTACAAAAAATGTACATCTCGGTAAAACATGCAATTTATGTCTGAGTAAATTTTCTTGTAGAGTGAACCATGTTGGAGATATTCCTTGTTATTAGTGTCAGTGTCAGAAAACTTAAAACGTTCGTGAAATGGAACATCGTTGTTCACTTTTATATGTTCAGTATGCAAAGAGAATGGTATCTCAAAGCTTTAAAAGATTTGACTTTCGCTCAAAGTCTACAGTATTCTCATATTCTCCTTGTGCCTACAAGGAAATAAGCAGTAAGATAATTTGTACAAATGTTTACCTCAAATAACACGAAGAAGATAGAGGAATAAGAGTTGGTAAGAATGGTTAGTACAAGAGTAGAGAAAGTCATGTGAGTGTAACACATCAAATTTTTTATTCTTATGGTTCCTGATGATTCATAAACCTTAACATTAGTAGCATGGGAAATGTCCAAGTGGTATTCAACCTTGACTTATGTGTTATGAAGCATTAGTAGTGTAATATTTGTTGACAGCAGCTAAAATTGTTATAAGTCTCCCAAATCACATGCTGGTGTCCTATAGACCTGATCCTTAACAAATCACCCAAAAAAGAAACAGTGTCAGATCTGGTGATCTGGCAGGCCATGATGTACGGTGATCCTCTTCCAATGCATCTTCCAGGGAACTAACTGTCCAAGTCTGTACTACATTAGCAAAGTGTGGTGGTGCCCCATCTTGCTGGAAAATTGTTCCATCAGGGAGTTGAGACAAAACATATAGCTGCAACATATTCAGGTATGTGTTTGCAGTGACCGTCTTCTCACCAAAAAAATAGGGACTAATGATTCTGTCACACATGATTCACATCAAACGTCCCATTTAGGGAAATGTCACTTGTGCTCAATTACAAGACACAGATTTTTAGGCTTCCAGATGTGACAAATATGTCTGTTTACTTCCCCACAGATATGGAATGTTGTCTCATCTAAAGATCAAACTCGAGGTAGGAACGTATCGTCATCATCCATTTTTTCCAACATTGTTTCCATAAAGCGTTTTCATTCCCATAAATCATTCGGTGCAATCATCTGCAGCCTGTATGCTCACAAATGAAATCTTTTATGTAGGATTATATGCACTGCTGTTGGTGGGATGTTCAGGTGCACACTAGCCTGTTAAATGAATTTCAGCAGGCTTCTCTAAAGTGCCTTGCGAACGTGCTAAACATTGCATTAAGGCACTTTACACTTGGAATATTTACCTGCATTTGAGATCAAACATCCGGTTTCTATGAGCTACCTAACCTATTTCATTATTGATATGTGCGTCGGAATGGCTGCCCTTGGTCTAAAGTTACACTGACAACAAAGCAGATGCTGTACACGAATTACCGACTGTTCTGCCAATGATAGTACACAAAAGACTTTTTGCTGTAGTTTACACATGCATGCATGATGCATGACTGTTCTAAACTTAACACCTCCAATGGATTAAAGCTTTCCAACTTCCTCTTTAAAATGGTACCAACCTTAACCCATTTGTATGCATAGTTTCAAAATTATAAACATTTCTTTTATTATACTTATAAGCGGAACACACTGTATAAGTGAATAATAGTAGAAATTAGCAACCTAAATAAAAAACATCTCAGTATAGAAAGATATCGATCTACGCAGAGGAAGGTAGGACAGGGGGTGCCACAGGGATCTATATTGGGGCCACTTCTTTTCTTACTTTATGTAAATGATCTCCCGTTATGTGTCCAGGAGGCTGAAGTGGTGTTATTTGCCAATGACACAAACCTGCTGCTAAAAGCAAATAATGACAGAGATCTTCAGGAAAAAGTAAACGGGGATATAAGGAAATTCACATATTGGTTTGAGGTAAATAGACAGCTATTAAACACACAAAAAACTATTGCTATGAGCTTTCATTCGAGTCATCATAGAAATGTGGTAAAACCGCAAATAAAACTGGACAATGAAATCATAAAGTATGAAGATGAAACTAAATTTCTGGGATAATTATTACAGAAGATCTTAAATGGGGGACACATAAATATGTTAACCAAGAAACTAAGTGTGGGATGCTACATATTAAGTACCTACACTGAAAAGGGTAACGAGTGTGCAAGTTCTTAGAAAAGCTTACTTTGCATACATTCATAATCATATAAGGTATGGAATAATGTTCTGGGGGCATCAACAGAATCTGAAAAAGTTTTTCGGCTGCAAAAGCAGGCCATAAGAATAATGACCGGCGAATCAAGTAGATCTCCTTGCAGGGAACTGTTAAAAAAGTTAAGGGTTATGACTGCAGCAAGTATGTATATAGTAGGAGTCATCCATCATATCAGACGAATAAGGCATCAGCTATCAGATAACCAAGAGATTCATTATCATAGTACAAGGCAGAAAGAAAATCTACATGTGCAATATTGCAGAACGAATCAAGCCAAAAACAATGTAAATCATAATGGAATAAAACAGTACAATAGGCTACCACTTAATATAAGAAACATTGAAAATATAAATCTGTTTAAGAAAAAACTCAAATTGTACCTATTAGAGAATGCATTTTATTCGGTTATGGAATATGTAAATAGATAACTTTGTGAAGTCTGACCAATTGTGTGTGGGGTGTGTGTGTGTGGGGGGTGTGTGTGTGTGTGGGGTGTGTGTGTGTGTGTGTGTGTGTGTGTGTGTGTGTGTGTGTGTGTGTGTGTGTGTGTGTGTGTGTGTGTGTGTGTGTGTGTGTGTGTGTGTGTGTGTGTGTGTGTGCGTGCGTGCGTGCGTGTGTGTGTGCGTGCATGTGTGTGTGAGACCTTTTATTTTATTATTATATTCCTATTGTAACTTATTGACGATTCCATATCTTGTATACATGATCTGAAGTATGAAATAAATGAATATGAATATTAATAATAGTGGTTTAGAAAATGTGTAAGGATGACACTTTGGAATCCTGAAACCCATTCTTGTCCTATTTAGGTGGTTTTCTTTTATAGTAAAATCATGGCACGAAGACCATAAATCATAACATGTTGATGATATTGCACATGCAGGGATCAGAATGAGAACCTAAGGAAGGGAGTGAAATCTGCTAGTTTGATGAGATTTTTTGGCTTTATCTTCACTTTGTTCTTGCCTTACAGTTGCAGTCTTTGGTTGCAATTGTTTCATTCTTCTTCTTATAAAAAACATCCCTCGGTTGCACTTTGTGGCTTAGGGCTCTCAATACTTTGGCTATGCTTTGCAGCTTAGGACTCTATTGAGACGTTACTCATGATGGCAGTATTTGTTAGTCTCCTGTTGGCAGCTCTGCTCGTGGAGTGACATAAAAAGTTGATAGTGAGTCACATAAAGAAAGAGATAGCGGATGGAGCAAGCACTTCACTTTCTGACACCAGATATGAATACTTGCTGTAATCCAAGACTATAGCACAGTGAACTTACACTCTGTTCCCTGGACACTAATGACCTTAGCAGTTGTGTGCACTCAAAGTCCCACTCTACCACCACCGCCGCCGCCGCCACCACCACCACCACTACAACTACTCCTACGCATCCTCCTCTCATCTCCCATATTTAATGCCCTTGAACTGAACAGATTATTTTAAATGAATAAACAGATAGTGAATGCTTAAACATCCATAGAGATGAGGGTTACATCACATTTGTCCTCCTTGGATTAAGCCTTGAAATAAGACCCTTTGTAGGCACATCAAAAATAGACTCTCTGGAAGATATTACAAGCAGCACTGCTGGATAAAATGTCACATTGATCAAATAAATGTCTTAACAGCACAATCCATAAGGAAAATAATAACAGTTACTTTATAAACTCATTATGTTTTGCTACCTTATCAAAAAAATTCTTAGAGTTTCTTCACTGAATGTCCATAAAGTGGCTGCATTTTTACAGTTATAACTAGCAACATATATGAGAAACTTAGGCAATTAACATTGTTATTTATGCTAATGGCTTCATTGCCAGATGCAAGGCACTAGAAAACAACAACATTGTTATTTAAGAAACTGTTTATAAGATGGCATAACTAAACAAATGCAGGAAAAAGAAAAGCAGTTCCCTCTGTATATATTTTCTGTGAGATCTAGCTGATCTTTGATGGTGTAGCATGAAGAAATTTCTAAATGATGATCATCATTATTCATTTGACTTTTTTCTCAATTGTGGTTGCTTAAGTATATGTTTGAACGTGCCAGCTTTAAAAATTGAGATGGTATTGCTAGATTGCCTTCTCATCAACAGTGCCTTCATTTGTTTGTGATCTTCCCTCCATTCAGCACACACAAAGAATTTATCCTCCACCCCATCAAATGAAGTGTAATATAATAAAAGTAAGTGTATATATAGAAGTAAGTAGTATTATAAGGCGTAGAGTATTAGAAGGCACATGAAGCAGAGCTCGAGAGGGCTCGCCTAGAGTGACTGTCCTATCATTGCCATGCAACATTGCCTAGTTTGGAACGCACAGCACAAGCGTGAGCAACAGGGATTTCTCTTTTTCATGCGCCCAAAATTATTACTGGAAATTCAACATTCTAATATGCCTTGGTGTATGTAGCAAGAATTTTTAGGTAGTCTGTACAAGGGCCATTTTTCTAAGACATACGGTTCTCGAGTTGTCGCTTCGAGAATAAACAACTGACTCCAATGTTTATGCTTATGTATGCAACTTCCAATCTTGCCTGTATGTTTTATTCCTTTTCATTATGCAGTTACAAAGTAAGACATTACGAAGTGTCGTTAGGAACTGCATATATTTAGTTCATAAATTAACTGACCACGGATCACTGCAGTCGCGCGCGAATTCTTTAGTTTGGTTCAAGACCAGTCCATAACGCACAAAGAGTGTTAAATGCTTTGTGTAACTGTGATAGTAAGCAGAAAATTCACATTAATTAAGGAAATTGAAGATATTAACAGTGAAGCAACAAGATTCTAAAGTAAGAACAAATTAGAAACTAAAAACTTCACCACCACCAAGAACTTGCAATATTACTAAGATAAGTGAAGTTTTTAGTTTCTAATTTGTTCTTACTTTAGAAAACTCACATGTTTACATTGTGTTTAGTGAAGTGTTAACAATGCCACTTTCAAAGCCTGGTACCAGTGGCGTAGGGTAAAGTACTCCGCTCTCAGGCCAGAAATAATATTTTTAAAGTATACAGTTTTTTTAAGGAATTGGCATCTGAGGAAGTGTGTGTAAATAAGCACATTAATATTGAGTGTTACAGTTTATAATGTTATCATCATTATCCATTGCTGCGTAAGTTTACGTTCTGACAATTTGTGACATGACAAATGTTACTTTCCTTGTTCCCTCCCTGTAACTTCCACTTTCTGGCGCGTCACTTGGATGCAGTGCAGCCACTGTGTGCACGCATTGGTTCAGCTCATGTGCCTTCTAAAACCATGCGCCGTAAGGTGAGATTACCTTAGGAATTGCATAGAGAGTTGCTGTTACCACTTTGGAATCCTGTAACCCACCTGGCCTATTCAGGATTCTTTTACAGAATCATGGCGTGAGCATAACAAACCACACCATGTTGATACTAATACACGTGCTGGGATGAGGGTGACAACCTAGGGGAGGGAGTGAAATACAATCTGCTCGTTTGACCTTTTTTTCTTCAGATCCTGGAGCATTTGGGTTTAGCTTAAGATTCTAAGGCTATAAAATATGTTATTATTTATTTATGCCAACAAACTTACTGTTGGTGTTTTTAAACACACAAGCCGTGTGTGGGCAAAGTTTAAGAGGTAAAACTGGAACTTAAAAATTCAATGCCACAACTGGGATTTCAACCACAGACCTTCCGCTTGCCGGGCGGACGCTCTAACCACTGAGCTATTGTGACAAACTGCCAGAATGGCATTAAATTCTCAAGCCAGTTCGTATTTCTCCTGGTAAACCACAAAGGTAGTCTCACATCAGAGACAATTACCCCAATGGTGACTTACTATTGTAAGTACTTTATATCCCAGGATTAAATAACCTTCACATGGTAATTATTATTTATTTACGCCAACAAACTTACTGTTGGTGTTTTTAAACACACAAGCCGTGTGTGGGCAAAGTTTAAGAGGTAGAACTGGAACTTAAAAATTCAATGCCACAACTGGGATTTGAACCACAGACCTTCCGCTTGCCGGGCGGACGCTCTAACCACTGAGCTATTGTGACAAACTGCCAGAATGGCATTAAATTCTCAAGCCAGTTCGTATTTCTCTTGGTAAACCACAAAGGCAGTCTCACATCAGAGACAATTACCCCATTCTGGCAGTTTGTCACAATAGCTCAGTGGTTAGAGCGTCCGCCCGGCAAGCGGAAGGTCTGTGGTTCAAATCCCAGTTGTGGCATTGAATTTTTAAGTTCCAGTTCTACCTCTTAAACTTTGCCCACACACGGCTTGTGTGTTTAAAAACACCAACAGTAAGTTTGTTGGCATAAATAAATAATAATTACCATGTGAAGGTTATTTAATCCGGGGATATAAAGTACTTATAATAGTAAGTCACCATTGGGGTAATTGTCTCTGATGTGAGACTGCCTTTGTGGTTTACCAGGAGAAATACGAACTGGCTTGAGAATTTAATGCCATTCTGGCAGTTTGTCACAATAGCTCAGTGGTTAGAGCGTCCGCCCGGCAAGCGGAAGGTCTGTGGTTCAAATCCCAGTTGTGGCATTGAATTTTTAAGTTCCAGTTCTACCTCTTATGTTGTTGTTAGCTAATGCTGGATTTCTGACAATGAAGTCATTAATCCTCTTGCTCTCCGATATTTTTCACTGATGGATGGGGCACTAGAAGTGGCCGGGTATATTTGAAGGTGGTCTCGATCCATTTCCTCTTGCAGATCACATAGAGGACAGAGTGGTGAAGAATATATGCCAATTCTGTTTAACTGTTTTGCCAGACAATCATGTCCTGTAATCAACCTGAAGGTTGCAACTGCTGTTTTTCGAGGATACTCAGGAATCACTGTTTGAATGTTTGGTAGTTCCCATCTTTTATTCTTTGATTTTTCATAGTAATCGGCTATAAAATATAAAACTGATGATAATAAAGTGTTTAAAACAGTGGAGCATATTAATAAACTTAGTTGAAAACTATCTCAACTTTTAAAAACACATTCTGCTCCAACTTCCATATAATAATATTTAAAACAGTACTAGTTTAAGAGAGGGTCCTCTTCACCATTCAGCTGTTTGGTCAACTGATTCAACATCAGGTAACTACCTCTCCTTTCCCTCGTTACCTGGTCTGCTGCTCTTTCTATTGGCCAGTCATAAAACATTGTCTGTTGTTGGTATATCAAAATTCATTAACCAATCTCTATCCTGATATTTCTGACGTGTTCCTTCATTCCAGTTCCCAAATTTCTTTTTGTTTTAAATTAAATTCTTTATTGTCAATAGACTGCAATACAGTTTTTGACATTGTCACACATTTATATTTATAATTTGTATTACAGAGATGGACAACCTAGTGGTTACACATATTACTATAGCTACCTATCATTTGTGATTTACACAGAGGGTCTGTAATTTCAATATGGACATTATTATAGTTCATTGATACTGTACAATGTCTTTGTTATCAAATACTTCTTTAGAGCACTCTCAAATTGTTTACCTTTAGAACATTTTAAATATGCAGGTAGTTTTGCATGAAGCATTAAACCCATGACATTAGGATCCTTTTTTGAAATATTTTTACTAAATCTCTGCTGAAAATAATCATCATTGTGTCGGGTGTAGTGACTATGGATATTGCTATTTTTTAGGTTTTGTTTCTGAACTGCATAGGTTACAACTTTATAGACATACAGAGAATACAATGTTAATATCTGCTTATCCTTAAATATTCCCCTACATGATTCACGAGAGTTCATATTGAAAATCAATCTGACTGCCCGTTTTTGCAATCTAAATAACCTTTCCATATGGGTTGCAACAGCACAGCCCCAAATTTTTATCGCATACAGTAAATATGGGTATATAACTCCATAATAAATCATTTTGAGCCCCTTCTCATCTAAGATATTTTTAAAATGACGTAGGAGATACACAGTTTTATCAATATATATCTTATAGCAGTCTTTACAGTTGACATGGTAGATTCCTGATAATTTAATTCTTGGAGTGGTATTTTTTAGAGGGTGATTGGGTAAACTTCTCACTCTATACAGTTTTATATAGTAATCCTTAAAAATGTTGTTGATTCTGTTGAACATTTTAGGATGATATGCAAATTTACAGTATCTTTCTTGTGTATCGCTAGGAATCAAATACAAAGAGACGGATAAATCAGACATAAATCACCACTTTTGGCCATGCAACATTTTAGCCAAGATATCAAGCTTTTAAAATCAGCAAAAATTTATTGGGTGCTAACAGTGTGGGAAAATATTTATATTAAGGATCGAGATCGGTTAATGAATTTTGATATACCAATTACAGACGATATCTTGCGACTAACCAATAGGAAGAGCAGCAGACCAAACAATGAGGGAAGGGGGAGGCAGTTACTTGATGTTGAATCAGTCAACCGAACAGCTGAATGATGGACAGAACCCTCTCCGAAACTAGTAATGTTTTAAATATTATCACAAGTTGAAGCAGAATGTGTTTTTAAATGTCAACATAGTTCTCAACTAAGTTTAATCTCAGGCTATGTTCTGTAGTTGTTTTCTGCTTCAGTCCTCTGCTTATGAAAAAAATCCCTCGGCTATGGTTTGCAGCTTAGGGCCTCTAAATCAGTAGTTATTCACCTAAGGATGGTGGTGTTTATTAGTCATAGGCTGGCAGCTCTGCATTTGTGAGTGACATAAAAAGTGAGACAGAGCAAATGTTAGGTGGAATGAAATATGAACACATTTCCTGCAACAAGAAATTCTATGAGAAGTGTGTACCATGAAAATTCATTATATATTTTGGTATTCATGTCATTAAGTCTTCCTTTTGTTGCCGGAATTCTCATAGCAACATAACAACCTATTCTGTTTCTCCGCTATGCTCTTTTTGAGTACTACGAGTAAATAAATCATCATTTGATTCAGATTCATTGTCTTTTATTGTAGCCACGTTTATAGGCAGATTACATACCTTCTTGATTATCTAATCTGCGAAATGTTCTACTCCGCTTCGTCATAGGGGTTAGGTTACAATTTCCTTCTCTCAAAAATTAAAAATGATTGGGGTTTCTCTTGTATCTGCACTTACCTTCCTTTATCTTTTGGTGATTCATTATCAAATTGATAAGAATTTTAAAATGACACTCCACATTAACTCTGGTTTATGCAAAATTGCTTGGAATTTGACAGAAGACACAGTATGTTTCACAATGATTTATGTTGAAAGTTCTGCACTTGTTTTCATTAATTTTTTACTTCGGTTTCCATTTCATATTCTTCGCAAGGTTCCCCACTCTGAAACTTAAAAGTTAGCAATCACATTTTCAAATACTCTATTTCCTGTACTTAATTAAAACAAATGTCCATCTTGACAGAAATATGTCCATAGAACAACAAAGTACCTATTCAACATTCACTATAAAATTCTCTGCCTTATTTTGCAGATACAAATTTACCAGCGAAGTTAAAGGGATATTCATTGGACATGTGTTTTCATTGTTTTCCCTACTTCCCCGCATAGAAGAATTAGATTCCATGTTTCCTCCATGGAATATATTCCTGTCGTAGTTAAGTGATAATATTATTAATTTATAAACATGATATTTAATCAAAACATATATTCACAAATACAACGTTTTATTTTTATAAACTTGTGTGTGATAATATTATTTTTAAACGTTTTATTTTTGTTTTCATTGTGCTTGCGACATGAAAAATTATGCGCTACTTCCTCCTGGAGAAGGTCGAATCTGCAGCGGCTGCATCACAGGTAGTCTGCTGGTTCTGTATCACGAAAGATAATAAAATAGCGAGAATTCTCCATTAGTGGCTGTTAATTTAATTTCCATCATGAGGATTTTGACGGATATGAAACGGCACCCCTCCGTGAGTAAAACTTAATGAAATATTGATGCACATTCTCATAATACCAGTTTCCTCCTGCATCGTAAGACTCGTAGCTTGCAGTATCTGAATTGTAATAATATTTGTTTCAGCTTATCCCTCTAGCAGCTTGTGTGGCGCTAGGAGGTGTGGGTGCAGGCCTTTACCTATTAAGATTAGCTACCCGCAACCCCGAGGTAACATGGAATAGAACAAAAAATCCTGAACCTTGGCAAGAATACAAAGAGAAGCAATATAAGGTAATAGGATTTCAGAGAAGTAACTTTCAATACTTTGGTTCATGTCAAACCAAATTGTGGTTTTACACATGGTTGTCAAATTATATTCTGCCATTTTCCCTTATGTTTTAATTTCATGGTGTCATTTGAGGTTAAAAAAAAAAAGCAGACAGCAAATGCAGTATCATGTTGAGTGTTCAAAAAATAATTGAAAAACCTGTAGTGTTCAAATGTAGCTTTTAAAATTTAGTGTATGCTGTAAAGTCATTGTAGGCTTTCCTGACAGTGCAAGGGAAAGCACATTTAAATACGTTTATGCAGTAAAGAGTAACTTGGAAGAATTTATAATTCAATAATGGAACATTCTTTACAACACGAGGTCAGTGCCACTAACCACCACTGCCTGGTTTGAACTACATTATAATAATCTGTGTCATCACGCATGCCAACATGATGCATTAATGCTGTACAACTTTACCCATAGTATTATCACCACCTCTATATGCTAATTTCTACACAGTATTTCTCAAATAAACATTTCACATTTTAGTACTTATTCAGTTTTAAGGCATGGCAACATACATTTGGGGTTTATCTTTAACCAAAGAATGCTACAGCTCTGAAGAAGCCTTCTAACTTATACTTAGAGCAGAACAAAAAGTGTAGCATGTAATTGCTGGTAAGTCGGTCATTTTTAAAGATGAAGTGAAATACACACTGTCAACAGACCCATCAGTAAATTTACTGGCATGTAAAAGAATTGCAGGACATCTTTAACAGAAAAATTCCACCCCCCACAGAGTCTGGAATGATTTAAAAAAAAAAATGTTAAACCCTACAGTTCAGCGAGTAATAACACCAGCAGTTGTTTCTCAAGTTAAATCCTCTAATATGACCAAGGAAGTTGAAGGGGGCTATACAAAATAAATAATATGAAAGATAATTAAATATTTTTGGCAGGTTTTTAACGCATTCTAGATATAGCTGTTCATTTCAGGATGTAATTAAATGAATGTAATTACATGCAAAGAGTATCTTTGGAGCTTATGGCAGTTTTTTCGAAAATATTTGATTTTATATTCTTAAACACATTCAAGCCATTCTGTGAGCAAGCAAGGTATCTGTACAGGTTAATCTGATGTGTTTTATTCTTCCTATTCCTCCTAAAATAAATATTAATTACGGTAAAATAAAATTACAGGAATAGTGAATAGTGTGGATCAGCTTAATGCAAGGAAACTTGTCTGAGGAATATTTTTGCCAATGTAAAACGTGTAGATCAGGTCAGAATTGAGAGTTTCTGTTTTTGGCACCTGTCGGTTTTGTTACATTACATTGTTTTCAATAAGAGTACAGGTAAAACCTGTGCCAAAATCTTTCTTCTTTGAATGTACTTGACCAAAATGAAACTCTGTATTATCAGTGTTTAATTCCTATAGTAAGAATCAAGATACTTTATTGGGAGTTAAATTGTGAAACAAACTTGTTTACTCTGATTGCCAGCTCTGAGTGATTTGCACTTCACCATTAGTCAAGATTGAAATTAGAAATAAGTATCAGGTGAGCCACAATGGGACAGGGTCCTGCAGTTTTGAAATTTGGCCCAAGGTTAGGAAGATGCCTAGGTTATTGTATATATAACAGTATAGTATGTTGAATAACTGGTTCTCATAGGTTACACTTGTACATTTGTTTTGGTAGCTACTATACATATGCAGTAGTAACAAGATGGTGTCCATGCTATGATACTTTTGCTATAAAGGAAACAGCCTTAAAAAGGAATGGCAGGAGGTTTGCAGGTGTACAAGTACATCTCTTAAAGTGCTATGGTCCTAATGATCTGGTTGCTTGTGGGCCCTAAAACCTTTAAACACTTACTCACACCCTTCAAGTACTCAAGTATGCATTTCAGTTTAATCTCCATTTGACATCTTTGTGGGTGGCAAGTAAAGCAGCTGTGCTTTTTCAAATAATATGATATGGTGTTTTTTATTAAGGTAAATACTGCTTTGAAATGAAAAACTCAGGGCTTTTTTGTCTTTCTTTTCATGTGAAAAGTACTTCACTGTTCAACTTAAATTCCATCAATATTAATGCATTTATCAATTGTTCAACCAGCTTCTCAATTCCATCCTCAGAAATCTGCCAACTCATTTGATAATCGTTGCAGCATGGCTGTTTTGAGGTTAATATGGTGGTGCTGACCACCAAGATGCTTTTTTAAATACAGGAACAAGTGGTAAATTGGGACTTTACAGAAGGTGATCAAGTTATTTTCAGCCACATGTGGGGGTAGGGGGGAGCATTCATGAAGCCAAGCAATCCCCTAACTCAGCATGCCATGCTTTTGTTTTGAGTTGCATGTTGATTTAGTTAAGGTCTCGCAATAGGTCTAAGAATTTAGTGTGTTGGTAAAAGATCCACTAACAACACACACCATCTATCCCAAAAATGGTACACATGATTTTTCAGCTGAAATTGTTTGCTTGAACTTCACTTTCTTGAGCAATGTTGAATGCCACATTTCGATGGATTGTTGTTGGGATTCCAACATAACATGAGCCACCCATGTTTTGTCACTTGAGACAATTTGGCTTAAAAAAAGTAATCGCCACAATCACTTATTGCTCGAGAAGAGTCAATACACTAGCTAAATGTTTGGTTTTGTGCAGCTCAGTCAACATTTTTAGTATACAGAGAGCACAACTTATAATTTTAAGTATGCTGTCCCAATTTCATAAATATTATTTCTTGATACTTAAGGAAACTTGCGAGATAAATTTGAAATTGTAAAGCAACTGTTCTCACAAACTTTTCCTTCAACTTTTTGCACCAAGTATTCAGTAACCACAGAGCTTGCCCGCATCATTATTACCAGATGTTGGATTTTAGCTAAAAACCTATTTTGTTCATGATGTGTAGAAAATAAGTTGTATGTGAGACAGAATATTGACTAATAGAAAATTGTTCATGTAAATATTTTTGTAAGAGTGTGTAAATTTTTAATTCTTTTAATTTGGGTGTATCAGGGACTTATTTCTTTTGATAATACTCAAAATAGACAATGTCTTTTCGTCACTTTGAGTTCAACCAATGAGAACTGTTGCGCGGATGAATACATAAGAATGGCGGTGTTGCGTCATAGGACGCCAAAGGACTAGTTTATCATTAGCGTCTGTGACTTCAAAGTGTAAGGACGTATAATTGTTGATGGCGTGTGAATATGTGAATTACACACAAACTTTTAACCAGCATGGACATATCGAAATTTAAAAGTGGTTAACTAATTGATATTGTCAAAAGAAGTGTAAATAACTAATAAATGTGTTTGTGATAAAAGAACGTTGGCTTTTGCATTCCATTCTTCGACCGCCGACCCTGCAGATAAGAGTGGCGTCTGCTCTAACAAACTTTCCACCTTTGAGCAAAAACAATGCTCCATTTGCTGCTATATTCACGCTAATATATGTGCAAAGAATCTTATAATAAAACCCCCGCCACAAATGGCTTGCCCAACGTGGAGCGCGAATTTAGAATGGAATGCAAAATTACGAGAATAAAGTGCTAATATCAAAAGGACGCTATCTCATCGTGCAGGAAAAAGACGCCATTAGACCATCGTCTGATATCAACAAAACATCGATACACGGAGAATCAACGTGGGAAAAACACCGGAGATCATCTGGCGAAGTCAACTACCCAGGAGACGTAAATAACTGGACGAAGAACCAGCAGAAAAAAAAGTAGGATCCAAAATTGTTGTCTTTAGTTTATTTCCATTTATTAATGCTACTTAGAAGTGGCAAAGTAGCAGGACTTTCAACATTAAAAGAATTAGATAAAGGAATTAAAATGTCGCGAAAAGAGATAGAAACAGGAGTGGGGGAAGGGGCAGATAGGCCTAGTTATCAGGAAGGATCAGAAGGTGCGGAACAGGCGGAAATAAGCAAAGATCAAAGGTTAATGATGATGATGTTCGAAAGACTAGAACAAAGTTTAGGTCAGAAACTGGAACAAAACAAGGTAGAATTAGGTCAGAAAATGGAGCAAAATAATGCAGAATTAAAACAGGACATGGAACAGAATAGGGCAGAATTAAAACATGACATAGAACAAAGTTTAAGTCAGAGTATAGGTCAGAAAATAGAGGGAGTGAGAGAGGACTTGGAAAATAATAAAAAAGAAATAGAACAGAAAATGGAGGAAGTGAGAAAAGACTTAGAACAGAAAATGGAATTAGGTAGACAGAACTTAGAACAGAAAATAGAATTAGGAAGACAGGAGTGTAAAGAAAATATGAAAGTAATGGAAACTAATTTAAAATTAGTTCACAAAAACTTAAATGAAACAAAGGAAGCCTTAGAAGCTAGGATAGAAATTGTAGGAGATAGGATGGGAAAGATAGAATCAGAGATGAAAGAGAATAAAATTGTGTTAGAAGAAGAAATTGCTAGATGTAGGGATGAAATAACAGAATGTAATACAAGTGTAGACTGTAAGTTAACAAATGTAAAAGTAGAAATAACTGAGGAATTAAGGAAAGAGATGGAGGTAGTAAAGAAAGATGTTATTAATGAAACTGTAGAACAAATTGTAATTCCTAAAATTAAGATAATGAATGATGTGATGCTTTCACAACAGGATGCTATAAATGATATGAAACAAAGCCACTTAGAAATAAAGAATGATTTAAAATCAATTTGTGAAGAAATGAAAAAAGGGAAAGAAAATTTGGCTAATGTAAATGATGTTGTGAAGGCATTACAAAGACAAGATGATTTAGATGTAAGTAATGTACAAGATGAGAGTTATTTGAGTAATGTACAAAATGTTGACTCACCATACAGAGAAAGAGGTTCACAACCAAACAATGACACAACACATAACACATGTTACACCAACAGCATATTACATGAAATCACACCACCCACATTTGACGAGGAGAAGGGAGACGATCCAAAACTCTTTGTTAAAGAGATGGAAGAATACTTTAAAGTGAAAAGGATACCAAACGAGCTTAGGATGATGATAGTTAAGAAAAGCTTAAAAAACAAGGCATTAGAATGGCTCAGGTTAACACTAGCTGGTCATGAGTCTTATAGCTCATTCAGAAATTTATTCCTATCAAGGTATTGGGGCCCAGCTAAACAAAACCAAACTAGGGTAGAGCTAGCGACAGGTAGATACGACCCAGCCAAAGGGTTGTCATTAGTCGACTATTTTATGAAAGTAGCCAACAAAGGAAAGCTATTAGACCCCAACTTGTCGGAGGCAGAACTAATTGCCAGTATAACAAGACATTTCCCAGACACAGTGAGAACAGGATTAATTGTTGCGAGGCCAGTAGATTTTGCAGATATGATAGAACTGCTGACAGCCTTCGAAACACAAAATGGTCGGCCTAATGAGCATAGACATAGGAACGGTCACCCAAACTCACCCATCCTAAACCGGAACACAACTACGAACAACCAGAGTGAGGGAGAACATAGAAATACTAGGAATACCCATGAAAGGGGGAGAGGGGCAACCATTTCCCACAACCACATAATCATGGCGAGAGGATGGAGAACACAAGACAGCGGTACCACGACACAATACCGAGGGGTGAATCGAGGTACAGAACGCACAGATATGATCGTGGAAGACCAGGAGACCGTACCCATCAAGTGAATCATATACGATTCTGTAGGGAATACATGAACAGCCATAGGCCGTCGTACAATAGGGGTTCACGCCAAAGGGGCAGAAACCAAGGAAACATCGACAACATAAGACAACAGGAACAGAATGAAAATGTGCCGGATAGGACCGATACTGCACAGAATACAGAAACTACGATCACCTCCAATGTCCAGGAAAACTAAGTACAAGTCAACTTTGTGTCCCGGAAGTTGACCTGTGTGGCAGTAGGGGCAATATTGACCAATGTAATGTAGGTACCTTGAGAAGACAGGCGAGTGAAAGAAAGGAGATAACCAATCCACCAATGATTAGGCTGAAGGTATGGGGTATCGAATTGCCAGCGATGATTGATACAGGAGCCAGCACATCAGTATGTGACGAACAGCTGTTCCAGGAACTGATAACTAAAAGGAATGCTGAATTCTTGCCTGTGTGTGGAGTATATTGCAGCACAGCAATTGGCAAGAAGAAGGAACATGTTAAATACCAGGTAAGGCTGGTAATTGAAATCGGAAGTTGGAAGTTCGATTTTATTGCCCTAGTAATACCAAGATTAACAGCTACCCTAATCATTGGCAGTGATTTGCTTAACCTTTGGAGGTCGGTAATTAACTATGACCTACATGAATTTATCATTAAGGAAGGAGCCTCAGAATGCACTGCGAAGTTCCTGGAGGAAGAAACATGCCAGGAGGAACCAGACCAGACAGGGATCCATCCGGACGAACAATTCTTTGTGGAGAACATCAATGTCCACGAGAATAGATTGGTAGACCTAAGGGTACATAAGAAGAAAACAGGTTGGACGAGCGATGAAGAAACTAACGTTTGCAGCCATTGGATCTGCACAGAAGACGAGTATGTTGCCTGGGACAACTACCAACCTGAACCACTACCAACAGATGGAGAAGAATCGATGCTACAGCTAATCGATGAGAAGGTCTGGGGGGCACATGGCATCTCTGAAGAGGAAAGAAGCCAACTTAGGAAAATATTGGTTAAAAACAGGAAAGTTTTCGATAAAAAGCCAGGTACGTGTAACAAGTACGTACATACCTTTACAGTAACAGATATTACCCCCTATTCACATAAATCCAGGCCCATCCCCAACTCCATCAGGGAGGAAGCTGACAGAGTAATCCAGAAAATGTTAGCGGACGGAATAATAGAGCCGTCGGACTCATGTTATGTGAATCCAGTAGTATGGGTCCATAAGAAAGGGGGAAAATTGAGGATGACCATAGACGCAAGGAAGATAAATACACATACCTTGCCGGATCACTACAGGCCTGAGGGGGTAGACCAACTAATATCGAAATTGAAGGGAGGTCAACATTTCACTAGTCTTGACTTGACAGCATCATTCTGGCAAATTCCTCTTCATCCAGATGTCAGGAAATATACCTGTTTCTTACACAAGGGAAAGGTATACCAATTTTCAAAATGTGCCTTCGGACTATCGACCAGTAGCAGTGCACTACTGAGGGCTCTGGACAAAGTTTTTGGAGATACCATCGAGACTTTTGTGACGCAATATGTAGACGACTTTCTAATATACAGTGAGAATCCCGAGTCGCACTTACATCACATAGATTATGTATTATCCAGGTTCCAGGAAAGCAACATGACCCTAAATTTAGAAAAGTGTGAGTTTTTCGTCAAAGAGGCTGAATTTCTAGGCCACATCATAACACCTGATGGTATACAACCTAATCCGGAGAGGGTCAAGGCCATAGAGCATATACCACCCCCACGTAACTTAAAACAGTTGAGAAGGTTTCTGGGCATTTTACAGTACCAGTCGAAATTCGTGGTCAACTACGCTAAGGAATTGGTACCCCTTAGAGCACTGTTGAAAAAAGATACTAAGTGGGAATGGAATGCTGAACACCAGGTGGCCTTTGAGAACATCAAGGAACTTTTCAAACACAGTATTCTCCTGGAACGACCGGATCCGAATTCACCTTTTCTAGTATACACCGATGCTAGTGCACACTCATATGGTGCAATATTAGCACAGGAAGATGCAGATGGCAACAAACATGTGATTGCCACAGCTTCTAGATTTTTAAACAAAATAGAAGCCAATGCCTGCATAACCGAACTGGAAATAGGTGCAATCCATTTTGCGTTGCAAAAGTTCAGACAATATATATATCTTTATAAAATAATTATATATACAGATCACGTAAGCCTGTCCTTCATTCAAAAATGCAAGCTGACTAACTCCAAAATCTCAAGGTACATACATGAGATAATGTCATACGACATAGAGGTCAAACATATCCCGGGGAAGGAGAACATCTTCAGTGACTTATTGTCAAGATTAAGGTCGGAGAGTCACATACCCGAGACGATATACAGTCCGCACCATGAGATCAAAATTATGCAGATAAGTAGCAAAGAAAACAACGAGATCTTGCAAGACTTCAAGAACATAGCAAAGCTACAACAAGAAGACCCTGAATTGAAGAGGCTATTCGACAAGGCTCCAGACATAATACCAAGATTGGATGCCAAGATAGGCAAATTTAGGAACATCCTATTTAAACTGCATGGTCGCGACGTAAGGAAATGGAAAATGATGGTACCAAATTCCTTACAGGACAGGGTCATTTTGGCATTCCACCACTCGATGCTTCACTCCGGTACTGAGAGGACAATGCTTGCCATCGAGGAGGTATTGTACATTAAACATCTTGGCAAGAAGGTCAGGAAGTTAATTTCCTCATGCGACCTATGCCAAAAGGCCAAGCCAATTAATGTAAAGTACGATGTCATCCCACAATCCATCGTGAGGAACGAGAAAAATGCATTGGTGTGTATTGACGAGCATGGAGAGCTGCCAAGGGGTAAAGATGGAAACAGATACATCTTTGTCATGTTTGATGTTTTTACAAAATTCACCAAAATATACCCCATTAAGAACATCAAAAGCAGAACATGCCTAGATAAAATCGTCAAGGACTACATCCCAAAATATGGGAGAATAAAATGTATTTTATCGGACAATGCGACCATGCATAAGAGCAAGTTGTTTCAGAACACCTTAGAAACATTAGGAGTAAAATTGTACTATTCCTCAGCATATTACCCCCAGGGAAACCCGACCGAGAGAATCATGAGGGATATTAGTATTTATTTTCGTTTACTCTGCCACAGAGACCACACTTCCTGGACGGAAAAATGCGAATATATAGAGGAGGTGATTAACCATTCGGTGAACCCCACGACCAAGTTCGCACCTATCGAGCTAATGACCAACACGAAACCAAGAAAATTAGCAATTGACATTGACACTACCATGGCTGCCCAAAGAGAATTATCAGAGAAAGAAAAATGTCAATTGGCATTCAGAAGATTACAGCAGAAGGCTGAAAAAGGAAGGAACAAGGTGAAGAGATTCGTCAGGAAATGGTCCCCACAAATTGGAGAAAAGGTGCTCTTAAAAAGCCACAAAGCATCCAAGGCATCTGAGAAGAGATCTGGAAAGATGGAACTATTGTATACTGGACCACTGGTCATAACAAAACAGCTGGGTGACCACACGTATGAGCTACAGAATACAAATGGCAAGTTGGTAGGAAGATACCACAAAAATAAATTGAAGCCATACAAAGAAAGAACCAAATAGCCTTTGTCAACAAATGTGTAAGGCAGGAGTAGTGGAGATGAAAGAAGATAACAATTTTTAATGGGTTACTTATAGGAAATTACGTTCAGAATAGGATTACAACAGGGAAGAAAATCAACATAGTCATTGGCTATATCGACCACAAAGAGCATTGTCAACAAAGACAGATGAGGACACTGATTGTCATTAAATAATTGAATCATAGCGACGGAAGATAATATGTTTTTGACATAAGGATGTCAGGGACAAAAATAAAAATGAATCAATTATGATGAAAAAGATATAATATTTCGACACAAAGATGTCGAGAGTAAATGGAGAAGAAAGATAATACAATTACAGAATAATTGTAAGTATAGAAGTTTTCTCTTATAGAAATGAGAGATAAAGAAATGACAATTAGTGAAATGAGGAAAACCATAACCAGAAAAACAATGCCCATGAATTGAGATGAATGTAGCCAATGCTAAGCTCGAAGAAATGTTGAACCAAACAACAATGAATAATAACCCAATCAAGAAAGTTAGTACCATTAGTAACATCAGAGTTTAAGAACCAACTCAATAACCTGTCTATACATAAGCTCATAAGACAAAGAAGGCAAAGAACTGAATAAAACATTGCCATAAACATGATCATAATCATTAGCTCAAAATTTGTATCCTGTTTTTCTCTCCTCATAGTAATGAATACAAGTCAAAAACCACATGAAACACTTAAATTATATTTGTGTCAATGTCAAATGTACAATAACTGAGTATGTGTTGTATAAGAACTGAATATGTGTTGTACAATAACTGAATATGTATTGTATGATAACTGGATATATTGTGTAATAACTGAATATGTTGAGTAATAACCAAATATGTTATGCAAAAACTGAATATGTATTGTGTAATAACTGAATATGTATTGCATAATAACAGAACATATGTGATGTGATAGCAGGATATATTGTGCAACAACTGAATATATATTGTGTAATAATTGGACATGTTGTGTAGTAATCAAATGTGTTGTACAATAACTGAATATGTATTGTATAATGACTGAAGGTGTGTTGTATAATAACAACATATGTGATATGATAACTGGGTATATTGTACAATGACTGAATATGTATTGTGTAATAATTGGACATGTTGTGTAATAACTAAATGTGTTGTACAATAACTGGATATGTATTGTATAATAACTAAATGCATTGTGTAGTAACCGAATATGTGAAACTTATAAAGACATGTTGTATTATGTCAAAACAAAGGACAAAGACAAACAGTGAAGAAGACTGTAAAGAAAAAAAAAAAAAAAGAAAAAAAAAAAAAAAAAAAAAAAAAAAGGACAAAGACAAACAGTGAAGAAGACTGTAAAAAAAAAAAAATATTGTACAAAGTGATTGAATCATAGGAGTAGGGAGAAGTATTGTATTGTGTTTCAAGATTGTGAATAAGGTGACAACTTGAAAAACAAAACAAGGGGCATATGAGACAGAATATTGACTAATAGAAAATTGTTCATGTAAATATTTTTGTAAGAGTGTGTAAATTTTTAATTCTTTTAATTTGGGTGTATCAGGGACTTATTTCTTTTGATAATACTCAAAATAGACAATGTCTTTTCGTCACTTTGAGTTCAACCAATGAGAACTGTTGCGCGGATGAATACATAAGAATGGCGGTGTTGCGTCATAGGACGCCAAAGGACTAGTTTATCATTAGCGTCTGTGACTTCAAAGTGTAAGGACGTATAATTGTTGATGGCGTGTGAATATGTGAATTACACACAAACTTTTAACCAGCATGGACATATCGAAATTTAAAAGTGGTTAACTAATTGATATTGTCAAAAGAAGTGTAAATAACTAATAAATGTGTTTGTGATAAAAGAACGTTGGCTTTTGCATTCCATTCTTCGACCGCCGACCCTGCAGATAAGAGTGGCGTCTGCTCTAACAAACTTTCCACCTTTGAGCAAAAACAGTGCTCCATTTGCTGCTATATTCACGCTAATATATGTGTAAAGAATCCTATAATAAAACCCCCGCCACATATGTATACTAATTATGGAAATATATCGTCCTTTCATAGAAGTTTGAAAACAGTGTTGTAATTGAAACGTGGAAAAATATGTTGTAAGTGTTGTTCAGTGTTATGTCTGTGGACAGCATAGCTCAAAAACGAAAAGTCGGTTAAAAACCAAAGTTGGTATTTAAGTTTAATGTCGTTCAAGGATGTGACACGAAGATTTTGAAGAAAATAGCCCCACCCTAAACTACCCTTTACATGGAAAATTTTTCGAAAATTTTGATTTTCTTGAAAATGGCTCTAACGATTTTGATTAAAATGTCATATGTTTGAGATATTTTTATGACAAATGAAATGTATATCTTGAATTTTCTGACTATAGCCCCTGTAGTCGTATTTACTCTGGACGACTTTTGCATAACTGGTAAGCCATTAGAGATAGACCAAATTATACTATACAAAAAATGTAGATCTTGCTAAAATACACAATTTATGTCTCAATAAATTTTCTTGTAGGGTGAACCATTTCGGAGATATACCCTGTTATGTGTGTGAGTTTCGGAAAACTTGGAACTTTCGTGAAATGGGTCATCGTTGTTCATTTTTTTATATGTTACGTGTACAAAGAGAACGGAATCTCAAAGCTTTAAAAGATTTGACTCGCACAAAGCCTACTGTATTCCAATATTCCCCTTGCACCTACAAGGAAATAAGCAATAAGATAATTTGTACAAATGTTTATTTTAACTAACACGAAGAAGATATAGGAATAAGAGTTTGTAAGAATGGTTAGTACAAGAGTAGAGAAAGTCATGTGACTGCAACACATCAGATTTTTGAGTTATGCTGTCCACAGATAGACATACAGACCTTTTTCTAAAAATGCTTTTTTTGGATTCAGGGGTCTCAAAACATATATTTCCTGTGAAATCTCGACATCAAATTTTTGGGTGGAATACAATACTTCCCATACTTACTAGTAGAGAAAGTAAAAATGTGATCAAAACACACAATTTATCAAATACTTTATTTTTCTTTTGAGTGAACTATTTCCAGGAATTCTTTATTTGTTTGACTTTGCCAATACTTACACTTTTCTGAAATAGAAATATGTTATTCCTTTGTTATCTCTTGGCCTTGCAGAGAGAACAATTTCAAAGGCATGGCATAGCAACCAGCTCCTAAAACATTTCATTATAGCTAATATTCCCATATTCCCTTGCAACTTCAAGAAAATTAGCATTTAGATACTTTCTGTAAATGCTTATTTGATTAAAATGTAGTAGACAGAGAAATAATCATTTGCAAGAATAACGTGAAGTGAATATAGCTCTATGTATATTTGTAAACAGTTTTTCCAAATTGAACCATATTAAAAGACTGAATCGTACTAGGTTACATGACGATCACTTGGTGTGTCTTCTAAGGCTATGCACTTCAACTTTGTTGCCAAATATTCATAGTCTTCTTAAATGTAAGCAGTACCAAAGAAGTCACTAATGAACAGATGTGTTGTGCACAAAGTTTGAAAGGATTTCATAGATCAAATGCAACATACAAATGGCAAAACTGCCGCTGTAACACAATGCACAGCTGGGGGTTAAGGAGAGGCAAAGTTCAGGTACATGAAACGAGGTTAACATAAACTCCCTTCTTTTGTAAATGTTGGACATTGCTGCTCTAGAGTCTTCAGGCAAACCGGTCTACACGCAGCTGGGATTGTTAGAAGAGCTGACAGAAAAAAATCAACTTGGTTCCTGGTTATGTTGGTAAACAGTTTCTGAAAAACTGAAATCAGTGGTTCAAACAAACCAGGACTGACAGTTCTCTGCACAGTTGCTGACATCTTGTCTGGCGAAACACCCAAACATGAATGTGCTGTTTCCTTGCATCTAATATCAACATTTAAATATGCTCCAATGACATCAGTTGAATTGGAATGCTCATTTTTGGCTTATAATGTGGTGTTATCTGACAAGCAATGCAGTTTCTCACTGACTCTAAATTATGAAATGTTGTTGTTGTTGTTTTCTAGTGCCTTGCATCTGGCAATGAAGCCATTAGCATTCGTGCTTTCCAATACTTTTGAACTGTAGTTTCTTCTGATCTTAATGCTTCACAGGTCTTCAAGTGGTCTTCGTTCATTTCTGCTGGATCATTACACAGGACACATATTATGAAATGTACAATAAAGACATTGTCACATATGCAGATAATTTGTAATGGGAAATGAAATGTCATTTTATTTCACCTATTTTTGTAATGTTATTACCTATTTAGATATTGATAGAATCTGCTATTTAAGATTTTTTTTAAGATTTCATTTGTGCAGCAATCTTTAAATACTCTAACCTGTTTCACAGTTGGCACAATTTTCAACACTCTGAAGTGCTTAAACATACAAACGTAAATAGAGTAAAATATTTTCTTAATGGCATCTTGGGTAGCCAACATTTCAGATACTCAATGCGTATGAATGAAACAGCAGCTGTAGTGCTGCAGCAGCTAAATTTCAAACAGTGCATACTGCAAAAACTGTTGGCAAATATCTAGTGTAAAACAAGTTTAGAACAGTGTAATGTAAACCTAACTTGAGTCACTCTTCTTGATAAAGTATTCTCGTATCTCATGAAGAATGATGGGTCTGTTTACTGCAAACATTTCTGGATTGTTTAAATTATTGATTATAATAAACAGTTACAAATAAAGGTTGACAAAATATTTCAGATACCTTTTTGTGTTCCTCACTTTGCTTTACCCAGGGGGCATGCATAGTTTACCTACAGATGTGAGAAACCTTACCCCCGCCCCTACTGCCAACTACACAACTGGAACAAATGAACAAATCTCTTGAAATGTGTGCTGTGGCATTGAACTTTTAAGTTCCAGTTCTACCTCTCAAACATTGCCCACACACGGTTTGTGTGTTTAAAAACACCAACAGTAAGTTTGTTGGCATAAATAAATAATAATTACCATCTGAAGGTTATTTAATCCTGGGACATAAAGTACTTGCAATAGTAAGTCACCATTGGGGTAATTTGTCTCTGATGTGAGACTGCCTTTGTGGTTTACCAGGAAAAATACGAACTGGTTTGAGAATTCAATGCCATTCTGGCAGTTTGTCACAGTAGCTCAATGGTAGAGCACCCGCCTGGTAAGCGGAAGGTCTGTGGTTCAAATCCCAGCTGTGGCATTGAATTTTTAAGTTCCAGTTCTACCTCTCAAACATTGCCCACACACAGTTTGTGTGTTTAAAAACACCAACAGTAAGTCTGTTGGCATAAATAAATAATAATTACCATCTGAAGGTTATTTAATCCTGGGAAATAAAGTACTTGCAATATTAAGTCACCATTGGGGTAATTGTCTCTGATGTGAGACTGCCTTTGTGGTTTACCAGGAAAAATACGAACTGGTTTGAGAATTCAATGCCATTCTGGCAGTTTGTCACAGTAGCTCAATGGTAGAGTACCCGCCTGGTAAGCGGAAGGTCTGTGGTTCAAATCCCAGCTATGGCATTGAATTTTTAAGTTCCAGTTCTACCTCTCATACTATGAGGGACTTGAAAACACCACTGGAGTAACTACATGCACCATGTGGAACTAGAAAACTAATATTGTTTCTTTGAAGATACAATAGAAAACAGCTAGGTCCTGGTAATCGATCTACAAGACAATATATTTTCAGAGAATGACCATTAATGTTACATTAATTTAATGGTGTAACTAGTACAATCTAGTTGACTGCATAACCAGCCGGGAGGGACTGGAGCGCTGACCATGTCCCACATCCAGTACTGCACCCCACTCATGCCTTGGTGGGTAGAGGTGGGGGGTGCAGTGTTTGGGCGGTAGGCCTTGGCCCGCCATGGCTGTCTGTTGCACTAGGGGTTGGTAGGTTAGTTTAGTTACTTTAACTAGTACAATAAAATATTGTGTATATTTTAATGTTATATCATGTTTGCAGATTCCTACATGTTACTGATATCTTTTCCAGCCTTTAGATTAAGGTTTCTTGTTTACCATCACGTCAAAGCAATTACCAGCCAAATGGATACTGTAAACAAAGTTTGCAACGCCCATACTTCAACTTATTATGTCTGGCACACGACCACCACATGCCTTACCTGGCATGGGGGGGGAGGGTCAGGGTAGTCTAAAACATTTCCCCTCCTTCAAGCCCTGACTGAAAAGAATGCAAATGGACTGTACTCAGTAGCCATAGTAATGAATTGCATTTGCACCTCTAAAGCCAGATATAATCTTTACCCAGACTAAAATTTGGTGCAATGTAAAAAAAAATTTACAAATTTTATATCACACTGCTCTGCTCAAAAGTGTGTGGGTAGTTCTTGTGAGCTATTCTGTTTTAATATTTTTCCAAAACTGCCACATCTATTGGCCATTCAGCTGGGAGCATGTGCCTCAAAATCTAACAGCATTAAAGTATTATGATGACCTAAAACTTTGTAAATAGTACATAGAAATTTTGTTGATGTTTGTTCAGTGTTATTCATGACCAATTTATTTTTGGACACTATTTTGATGTGAGTTTTTCTTCTTTTACAGTTCTATTCACCGACAATGGACTACTCAAAAATAAAGTCCCCAGCACCAAACTACAAGGATATGTAGATTATTCAACTATTGCATTTGTGCTGATTTTAGAAATACATTTGTAGTATTTTAAAACTATAATAATGTGATAACACAAAAGTGCATAACTGAAAGGAGGTATGAAACAGCTGGATTGTAAATGTAAATTAAGAAAATAAATGCAAGTTTATACATATATTTGCTGTAATGCTTAACCTGGATGTGTCTGTAGCCAACAGTGAAACATAAAGACTTTGTTGCTGTTTTATTCTCTGTAATTTATTTAAGCCATGAAATATTTCTGTAAACCTTTTTTAAGCAAAACAAATACAAATATACAAGTTTGTTAGGAAGCTCTTTGCATATGTAGATTTTTAATGGCAGCCCTCAGAACCAACAAGGTAATTAAGAAGTACAAAAATATTAACCCTTTCACTGCTGCATGCTTTGCTCACCCAGTAGCCATGTGATGCTGACTGGCTGTAATAAGGTTGCCAGGTTTTGCTGACAACAACAAAAAAAAAAAAAACGGAAACTTTTTTTAAAGGAAAAAGAATTTTTTTACCAACAACTAAATGCCAAAATAGAATTTTTGAGACTCATTTTGGTAATGAGCGCTTTTATTGATTTCAAGACATAAACATATTCATTAAGTTTATAACTTATTGGTAAAAAATATTATTTTCAGATTTTGCTTTCTTTAAACAATCTGGTATCACATTGTGCATTTTCAAACAAATTGTTTGCAGAATATGGAAAGTTGACAATTCAGATTCAATCAGTTCCTCAGGGCATGTGCTTCTCACATCAGTGAAAATGTATTCATTTTGTAAATTAAACAACATATGAAAATCAAAATAAAGTTAACCCACTTTGATAAAACAAGATAATCGTACATATTTAATAACTTTAGTACCCACTACAACACTTCTATTCTAAGCAAATACTTATTACCTTAACCTTGCATGTATTAAAAATATAGTTTTGTTAAGGGTTTTGCTTGTTCTACAGTCTATACTATAAATAAACACATCCATCTTCCAGCTATATCAAATTAAGGTCGACAAACAAAACAATGAACCATGATGCCGTATAATTATGCATTCCCGTGGTACAGTACAGCTAATTATATTTTATTGCTGTTACCAACATTCTCGAAATAAGCATATGGTTACACAGTGGTGCAATCTATCAGAACATTGCTAATCGCATTTTGCAGTAAAAAATTGATTTCCCTCCCCAAAAAGTAGAAAAATGGAAGAAACCGTCTTACAGGAGGGAAAAAACAAAATGTAAGATTAACCAAAAAACTACAACTTGCGGGTAAAACATAAGACCTGGCAACCCTAGGCTGTAAAAACCTTATATGCACCATGTTGGATATTTTCTACCAATTTCAGACTGCATGCCAATATTATTTGCCCCATTTATATTTGTCAGCAAATCTGCTAGTCTATGCATTTCTTGTTTGTTATATACAGTACGTTTACTATAAAATTTGGCCAGCAGGTGCACATAAAGTACTTGCAATACTGAAGCTACCATTGGGGTAATTGTCTCTGATGTGAGACTGCCTTTGTGTTTTACCGGGAGAAATACGAACTGGTTTGAGAATTCAATGTCATTCTGGCAGGTTGTCACAGTAGCTTAATGGTTAGAACACCTGCCTAGTACGTGGAGGGTCTGTGGTTCAAATCCCAGCTGTGGCATTGCATTTTTCAGTTCCCCTCTCTACCTCTGATGTGAGATTCCCTTGTGGTCTAACCGGAGAAAAAGTATGAATCAGCTGGGGAATTTAATGTCATACTGGCAAGTTGGCCATTGTAGCTTAGTGGTTAAGCAGAAGTTCTGTGGTTCAGATCCCGGCTATGTCATTGAATTTTTCAGTCCTGATTCCACCTCTTAAACATTGCTCACACATGGCTTGTGTGTTTAAAAACACCAGCAGTAGGCTCGTTGCCATAAATAAATAATAATTACCATCTAAAGGTTACTTAAAGCCTGGGACATAAAGTACTTACAATTGTAAGTCGCCCTTTGAGTATTTATCTCTGATGTGAGATTCCCTTGTGGTCTAACTGGGGAAAAAGTCCAAATCAGCTGGGGAATTTAATGTTGTACTGGCAAGTTGGCCATGGTAACTTAGTGGTTAAAACAGCCGCTTGAGAAGTGGAAGATCTGTGGTTCAAATCCCAGCAATGGCATTGAATTTTTCAGTCCTGATTCCACTTCTTAAACTTTGCCCACACACGGCTTGTGTGTTTTAAAAACACCAGCAGTAAGCTTGTTGACATAAATAAATAATTAAATTATCGTCTAAAAGTTGCTTAAAGCTCGGGACATAAAGTACTTACAACTGTAAGTCGCCCTTGGGGTATTTATCTCTGATGTGAGATTCCCTTGTGGTCTAACCGGGGAAAAAGTACGAATCGGCTGGAGAATTTAATGTTGTACTGGCAAGTTGGCCATGGTAGCTTAGTGATTAAAGCAGCCGCTCGATAGCCATGGTTCAAACTCTGGCTATGGCATTGAATTTTTCAGTCCTGATTCCACCTCTTAAACTTTGCCCACACACGGCTTGTGTGTTTAAAAACACCAGCAGTAAGCTTGTTGGCATAAATAAATAATAAGTATTCAGAGGTGTTTAGTTTTGCTTGAAGTATTTTCAAAATGAATCAACTGCAGTATACAGTACAGCAAAGAGTGTTTATGTACAATATGCATGTGCTTACATTATCTTTTAGGGAAGTAGAAACACTGCTCGTTTGCTTATAAATAAGTTCAGGGAGGCTGGCTCAATTTGTGATGGGAAAAGAAAGGTAAAACAGTGTGTGCTTATGGAATAGAAATTAGATGAAATTGGAGAAAAGTTAGAATGGTCATCTCGAAAATCTAGGCATTTTGCACAAGACAAAATTAAAACAAAATATCAAGAGAAATTAACAAGATAATGGAAGCTGAACTAATGCGTGTGAATAAAAATTTCCTTAGAAGATGCTGTAGATGTATTGTTGCAGATGGACAGCTGTGTTGTATTTACTCTGGTAATTGTTAATGTGATTTGAGATTTAATATGATGCACAGGCATGTGTGACCAGCAGACAGGTTGTGCGACTGCCAGACAAGTCATGCAGTATGTGTCCAGGAGACAGGCCATGCACCTGCCAGCCAAGTTTTGTAGTAAACGTACTGTAGTTGCAGAAAGTCAGTAGGAATCAAACCAGCATGCAGACTTATTTGTAAATCTAAACTGCAAGTATGCGACTGTGAGAAATAAATACAAAGTCAGGCACTTTGTTATGTACATAAATGGTGAAATCCAAAATTGTAATAAAAATAAAACAAAACCTACGTTCAGAATCATAAACAAGATTATTCAAGGACAGGTACATCCCTAAATAAACAATGCCTTCATGAGGGAAGAAGAAATCAAACTCAAAGATGCTAGCAGCAGAAGGGTAAATAGTAAGAACCTTTGTAAAATTGTGGTAATTATGTTAATATCTTTGGAGGGGTGAACATAGCAGAATGGCATACACTATGAGCTCTCTTTAGAAATGCTATAATTTTAAATACATGTCGTTTTGTTGTGCTTGAAAATACAAATAGCCTGAATAGGTTTGTCAGTTTTCGGAAACTTATGTACCAATCATCTCATTAAGCCTGGTTCACAGCCACCAGTTACAATAACCAGAACAGGAAAGTTGAAAATATGTGTTCAAATGAGTGTACACAACCAATGAGAAAGCTTTCCCAGACTCCGGGAACAGGAAGGAAGACTTGACTGAGTTTTAACTTTCTCGTCCTCATTACTGGACATGGCATGTTATATTCATACTGTGGATATTAAGACTTTAGGCTGTAGAAATTGTCCAGGGTGACCATGCCATGAAACAGGTGCTAGAGCTTTCTCTAGTTGCAAGCTAGAAAAAATATCATTAGTCAGTTGAAAACAAATGCATTCCCAATGCGCTCTATTGATATACTGATTGATAATATGCATTCCTGTTCTAGTTACAGTTACCGGGTAGCTGTGCCAACTGCCTATAGAGTCCTGAAATTTCTGGCAAATTCTCTGGAAATCTGAAGTTTCTCGGCTCTTACTTCAAATAAAGCCCCTGCTCTTTAAAAACTTCTAGAACTGTGTGCAACAGTATTTATCCTTGAACTGGCACGTCGTATGTAGTCAGCCGGCAATTACATAGGCATGAAGTAATTAACACTTAATTCTTCTGAGGTCTAGATGCCGTGGCCATATTATGTATTTATGAATATTTGTTGATTTATATAATTTCACTGTCATCAGCTTCAGTTTTTCATTGTAAGTAGTTTCTTGTTTACCAGTAAGAAACATTTCAAATTTGCAGGTACTTTTAATATTTTTTGCCAGGTAAAGAGAGACAAAGCCAAACAAATATACAGGACAGACTCATTTCCTGAATGTCTTACTTATGCCAAAAATCAGAATATTTTTATTTGCACAAACCCAACCACTGCTGCTGGTCTGTATCCAGTTAATGATCTGAAGAGTTTAACTTCTGAGCTTTCAACTTTTCTGCTGTCTACTTACCAACTTACGAAGTTGGCACTTCACAAAAGACTTACTGCCATTGTTTTTGTATGCTTTTAACTATGCCACTTCTCTTGTTTTATTATTTAATGTACTTTGAATTCTTTCACAAGTTGCTTAAAATTTAAATAGTATAATAGTAAACCACTCAAAGCAGTTGATGATGCCAAATACTTAGGCATCACTTTCGACAGAAAGCTAACTTGGAAAAAACATATAACAAACATCTCAGAAAAGGTTGAAAAGAAACTGCAAATCCTGAAAAGGTTAGCTGGTGCTAAATGGGGCTGCTCAAGGAGAGTCCTTAACACAACATACAAAATGTATGTTAAACCAAACCTCTTGTACTGTTCTGAACCTTTAACAACAGCAGCAAATGCTGACATCAATAAACTTGAACAAATACAAAATCAGGCTCTTTGCCTAATCACTGGAGCAGTTAAATCCACACCTATTGATGCCATGCTTGCCTTAACACAACAAAAATAGAAGAACAAGCATTGCTCCAACACGAGAAAATGTTACGACTGCCAAACTCTAAATGGACAGAAGAGAACTTCCTCCCTTCAATCCTTAAAACTCATAGTAGTTTCCTAGAAAAGGTAACACAGATTAAATCCAAATTGAACATTCCTAACACCAGAGAAAATCTACTTATAAGAGAAAATCCATTGGAATTATTACAACCTACCTTCAGTTTGGAATTAATAGAGGAAATAACTAAATCAGACACACCAAAAGAAATACAAAAACTTCTAGCTCTGGAAACAATCAATACTAGGTATCCCACAGAAGAATGGCTGCACATATATACTGATGGATCCTCCAAGGAAAACCTTACTGGAGCTGGAGTTACGTGTTCACATTTTTCCTTTTACCATTCTGTTGGCAGAGACACAACAAATTATGATGGAGAAATAGAGGCTATACACATTGCTCTCCGACAATTATTAAATCTTCCCTTAAATAAATTTAACAAGGCAGTAATTCTTTCAGATTCTAAAGCTGCAATTCAAGGAATATGTTCAAATACTACAAAGAAGTCAACAAAAATTAGAGATTGCTACAAAATGTTAACACAACTCCAAAAAGTTAATAAGACTGTTCATCTCCAATGGATTCCAGCACACTGTGGAGTCATGGGGAATGAAGCTGCAGACTCACTTGCAAAGAAAGGCACAACAATAAAACAAAAATCTAAATTCAATTTCTCATATTCCTCAATAAAACGCTTGATCATTAAAAAATTTTCTCATTTATACCTATAAGAAATAGAAACAAATGCCAAAGATAAAAAATGGATTACACTACTTTCCAACCCAGATATAATCCCCCAGAGACCAAGGAAAACAGCGGTTGCAGCCTTCCGACTATTGACAAATCACAACTGCTTAGCAAGTCATCTCTACAGAATAGGTATCTAAGCCTCACCAATATGTGTCCTGTGTAACGATCCAGCAGAAATGAACGAAGACCACTTGAAGACCTGTGAAGCATTAAGATCAGAAGAAACTACAGTTCAAAAGTATTGGAAAGCACGAATGCTAATGGCTTCATTGCCAGATGCAAGGCACTAGAAAACAACAACAACATATTCCATCTTCATATAAGGGATGGGTTTAATAAACAACTACATAAAAATTCACTAAACACACAAAAGTCTGATGTTACATTTCTTGTATAGTTAGAACAATGGCAATAAAGTGGACTTTTGTTCTATAAAACAAAACAAAAAGTTACATGCTTGCTCACATCCGTTTGTTGCTTATGTAGGTAAACTCAAGGCAACAACAGTACATCACATTGCATGACCACTTTGTGATTTGAAATTAAACTGCATATGAAGTTTTTACTGCATACAGGAAATTTTCATTTCAAAACACACACACACACACACAAAATTACTATAGTTAATGGGCAGAGCAGTTAACCAAGTGATGGATAATTGAGATTTTATTGTAACTGAAACTGATGACCTGTTCTATGGTTTTAGTTTAACTACTATATTACATTTTTCTCATGGAAAACATTTATGCATTAACATTTAAGCAATTTTAAACTTTTATATACACTAAGGGGAAGAGAAATAAGAGAAAAGTAGAATAATAGATATTGGGATATATTTGATTGAAATGAAGTATTGTGCAACACAATCAAAGACAGTATGATCACTGTATTGATATTTGTGCGAAACAGCTTGATAAAGCTATGCAGGTAAGGAAATATGCTTATACTGAAATAAAAAAGATCCAGAGAATGATTAAATGCTATTCAGAGCTCAATATAAATGTATAGAAGAGGTTTAAAAGTAACCATAGTTTAATTTGAAAGTAATTGTATGTTCTGATCATGTCTTAGGAGGGTCCTCATGCCTCGAATATTATAAGTAGGTCCTGGAACTTGACAATCTTAAAAATGGCAAAAAATTACCTATAAAATGTCCCAAAAATTCTCTTAAAATGACATAATGAAAATTCTAAATTAACATCATAAAAACTAATATTAGGTCTAATGATGTTTTGTATGTAATTGTATTGTTAAAACTATAATTTTTCTTAGTATGGTAGCCTCTTATTATTGCAGATAATCTGTTCAGTCTTTTTTTTTTTACTTGATTACCCTTCCCTTATGTAGGACTTGCAAGCCAGTGTCTAGGGTCATACCCCTGTTGAGGAGCACAGGAACCCATTGACTGGATAGAGTGAAGACTTGGAAGCAGGTGGTCAGCCAAGCACCAGGTATGATAGTGAGTAAGAGGATGATATGAAATGCAGGCAAAATCAATTATTGGAAAGGTGATAATGGAGCAACTGGTGCAATGAGAGGTGGGGGAAGGAGAAAACCCGCCCTGACACTGCTTTGTCCACTGTGAATACCACATGCGGGTCTCTGGGATCAAACTGGGCTGCCTAGGTGGTAGGCAAGTGCTCTAACCATTCAGCCACAATGCCGCCATTGTTAAGTCATTCTATAAAAATAATATGTAAGCCTACCTTAGTCAGCATTGCAATACACCATCATAGTCATCCTCAAGTTTTCAAAAGTCATGGATCTGTGGTCGTCAGCTAGCACTGTTTCATACTGGGAGAAACTTCTTTCTATGTCTACAGAGGTAATGGGAGCATATTTGAAGAACACAATGTCAGTGGCATTTAAATCCTCTTACAAAATGTCAACCTTGAAGTTTGCTGCTGATAAAATACTGGCTATATCACACATTGCCTTATATCTTATTTTTATCTAATATATTTTTAATTTGTTTGCCTAACAATGCCCCCAATAATTTAACCTTTTACATTTTGTCTCCAGTCTTCAGCTTTCCTGACTAACTCTTGACTTGTCCAACGACACACCACTTTCTTGTAAGCTGGTTACGGTTTTTTGTCAAAAAATGAAAAATTTTATTTAATGCATGCCAATTTACCTTGCAGTTCAGGATCAGAAAACATGTCCTGTGCACTCCTAAGTGCCATAGCATCTCCCCTATAAAGCTATTCACCAATTCACTCACTGTCTGAAAATTGTCACAATAATATGTGCATTCCGTCAACCACATACACCATCAAGTTAAAATGGGTTGCGGGGGCAGAGCTACATTAGTGACCTTGTCTTTAAAATATTTAATTCAGGATGGAGCTTTCACAAAGACTTTCTTTGCTATGGTAACTAGTCATCTACTTGTGGAAATTTTAATCCCTGCTACTCGATGTAAAGTGTGAGCAAGACAAAAGTAACATGCACCATATTACTGTAAAATGACTTGATGACCTATAAAAAAAAACCACACATATTTTACATCTTTCCTGCAGAATGAACTTAATTGTCAATAAGCATTGTCTCCGACAATTCAGAACAAAAGTGACATTTCATCTAAATCATAAGCTTTACCCAGCACCTATCCTCTTTTCAGCACAAAAGGTGAAACACAGCAGACTTCAAGATGTTACAAGGAGCTAGAACTTTCAGTTGGCTGAAATGACATTGCAGTTGCAGTACACAGCTCCAAGTGCAAAGCAAAGTCTGCTTGAGGTCATATTTGACTCCATAATCATCATTTTTTTTGTAGAAGATGTATAAAACAAACTTTACAATTCTTCTTCCTTATGCCACTTGCATCAGGACCTCAATGTGTTCTACCTACTTTGGTCCAAAGCTAATGTTTTCATTTTTCTTTGTTTTTCCTCTATTTCTTCCATAGCCTTCAATTGTCTCTTTGCATGGACAAGAGATAAAAAACGAACTACATATTCCTATATGAAAAAATTTGAAATATTTTAAAGTTCAAACTAATAATAATAAGGAATATCTTGGAAATGGTTTGCTCCACAAAAAAATTTGACATAAATTGTTCTGGTTCTGTATGAGTTACTCCAACTGGTGAGAGCTTCTTGATTATCCCAGGGTTATTTTGCAAAAATTTCTGTGAATTGCATATACATTTTTACATTGTTTTTCGAACCTGCATACCTCTCCTTGCTTCTACCACCATGCTGTGTATCCTTTCTAGTCATGTAATTTGCATTTCTGATATTTTCTTCACACATGCTCTGATTGTCTGCATTGATTACTTCCTGTTTGCTAATATTTTTACTTTCTCTACTACATAAAGTAGAGGAAGCATTTCATTCCACCCAAAAATTCCATGTCGAGATTTCACTAGAAGTATATTTTTTGGGGACACCTGAATAAAAAAAAAAAGCATTTTTAGAAAAAGGTCCATGTGTGTATGTCTGTCTGCCAGCCTGTAGACAGCATAACTCAAAAACGAAAAGTTGGTATTTAAGGTTAATGTCTTTCAAGGATGCGACACAAAGATTTTGAAGAAAATTGCTCCACCCCAAACTACCTTTTACATGGAAAATTTTTTGAAAATTGTTATTTTCTTGAAAATGGCTCTTAACGATTTTGATTAAAATGCCATATGTTTGAGATATTTTTATGATAAATGAAATGCATATCTTGAATTTTCTGGCTATAGCCCATGAAGTCCTATTTCTCTAAGTGACTTATGCATAACTGATAAACTGTAAGAGATAGACTAAATCTTACTATACAAAAATGTAGATCTTGCTAAAATACACAATTTATGTCTAAATAAATTTTTTTTGTAGAGTGAACCATTTCGGAAATATGCCTTGTTATTTGTGTGAGTTTTGGAGAACTTATACTTCTGTCAAATGGAACATCGTTATTTGTTGTTTTATGTTAATCATGCAAAGAGAACAGAATCTCAAAGATTTAAAAGCTTTGACTGTTGCTCAAAGTCTAGTGTATTCCCACATTCCCCTTGTATCTACAAAGAATTAAGCAATAAGATAATTTGTACAAATGTTTATCTCAGCTAACACGAAGAAGATATAAGAATAAGAATTTGTAAGAATGGTTAGTACAAGAGTAGAGAAAGACATGTGACTGCAACACATCAGATTTTTTCTTCTGTTTACTCCAATCCCCTGTACTATTGAGCCTTACTCATAGTCAATTTTCCATTCTACTGAACTTCCTTCTCAATACCATTCTTTGGTGTTTCCTAGTTTATGTTGTTTTTTAAAGATCATGGATTTCTGTCTGTTTATTTTCAGCCCTCAATACAGTGTTGGCCAATTGCTTCAATAGCTTTACTTAGCCTCACTACTAAACAGAACCTGCCATTAGGTCATCTGCAAACAATAATCCTGGTACTTTCGTATTATTACCTAATGTCATATGAATGACATGAAAGTTTTCCTATCTCTTCTAAGGTATCATATATGGATAAGTTCAATGCACTGGACTAAGTTTGTACTCTTGTCTAAGCCCTAAAGTATTCATATTCTCTTCAGTAATTCTTCCCCTAGCTACTTTTGCACAGCACTCATTGTTTGCATGTAAATCCTTTAATTCCTTAGAAGTTGTTCACTACACCTTTCTGAATTAGTTTCAACTGTAATGCATCCCTGTTAATAGTGCTTAATGCTTTTTGTAGTTCCATAAAAATCTTCTATATCCTATCTTTCTTATGCTTACATATTTATCCACTATTATCTTTATAATATATTATCAGTTGTTCTCCTTCCTTTTTTAAATCCGCTTGGAATTGTGTTAGGCTCCCCTTTCTCCACTTATCTCCTCATTCTGTCAGCTAATACCCCTGCATATATTTTACCGTTAACTGCTAGGAAGGTAATACCTCAGTTTTTTCTATCCTTTTAATTATTTATTAGTAATATAGTCCTTTACTATTGACAGCCACACTATCAATGTAGCTCCTTTCATTTTCTTCTTATGATAATTTAAATGTCTTGCATTGAATGCTCAGACTTTTTATCAGTAAATTTCTATAGGCCTTCATGGATGGAAAGGTCATATGAGGTGCAGAAATTGGTACAGATCATAAGTTCTTGGTGGCTATAACAAGGATGCAGAAACCTAGAAAAGAGAAATCTAAAAGATATGAAAAGATACAAGTAAAGGAGCTATCAAATCCAAAGAAGAAGAAACAATATAAGGAACAAATTGAGGAAAGGATGAGTAGATATGAAATAGGGGAAGAGATGGAAATAAATGAAGTATTGCAGAAGTTTAAGGAAGAAATCATAGAAACAGCAAAAGAGGTGTGGAAAAACCACAATAAATTTTAAAAGGAAAAGAAAAAATTGGTGAACAGATGAGGTAAAAGCAAAAGTGAAGGAGAAAAAGGAAACCTGGAGAAAATATTTAAGAATGAAAGTGAAAGTGGATAAGATAAACTATACACACAAACGAAATGAGAGTAAAAGAACTGTTAAGAGAGCAAAGCAAATATCATGGGAAAAGTTTGGAAATGAAATTGAACATAATTTAATGGAAAACAGAAAAAAAAAAAAAGATCGGAATATAGTTAAGGGATTGAAAGGAGTACAGGATTCATTTAAAACCTAATGGAGCACACAGCATTTCGCCTCTCCCGTGACCTTGCTGGATTTCCCCATTATCGGCTGCTATTGTGCACAGGGCTAGTCGCTACTGGGCTCTGAAAATCCACATTGTGTCCAAGAAATCGCTCATTATGGCCAAAGTTGGAGTTTGGTGTGCTGTTAGCGCTAGATGCATAATTGGTCCAATATTCTACAAGCAAACTGTAAATGCAGAGAGGTACGAAATGACATTTTGACCCTGTTTTATCATGAACTGACAGAAGAAGAGAAATCATATGGGTGGTTTCAAGGGCAAAGGAATCCATGAATAAAATTATGGAAGTGTTTGAAGATAGTGATTAGTGCTGGTGTATGGCTCTCTTGCTCCCCTGATCTAACAATGTGTCATTTTTACTTCTGGGGTAACCTAAAAGACAAGGTTTACCAGACAAATCCTCATACATTGGAAGAATTAATACAAAATATTAGAAGTGAAATCAGAAACATTACAGTGGCCCAACTTAATCGTGTGAATCAGAATGTGTTCTCCGGATATAATGCTTGTTTAGCAGAGGGTAGAAGACATTTCCAGCATCTTCTATAAGGTAAGAGTGTTATACATGCTTTATGCATGGAGTTTACATAGGAGCAAAGCCAGCTGTGGCACATCCAATTGCACATAGGTGAAATGCCATGCGCTCTTTAGGTTTTAAATGAAGAACCCGGTATATGGAAAAATCAGCAACAAGTCTAAGAAACAAAGAAAACAATTTAATTATAGGTAGGGAAAATGTATTAGAAGAATTGAAGAAGTATTATGGGGAGAAGTTTAAAAATAGAATACCGGAGCAAAGTGAACAAATGGAGATAAGGGTAGAAGAGGAAGATGGTACTGATACAATTACAGAAGTGAAGTAACAGAGGCAATAAGGAGAATAAGAATGGGGAGAGCAGCTGGTATAGGTGAAATGGTGTCAAAGTTTATAAAATTGGAAGGGCCAAATATGACACAGATACTGACAAAAATATTTAGGAGGGTCTGGAGAACTAGTATCATTTCAGAAGAATGGAAAAAGAATATTGTAATACCAACCCACAAAAAGGGAGACTATAAGGATTGTGAGAATTATAGAGCAATATGTATCCTCTATTGTATATAAATTATATACAAAATATCAGAAAGGAAATTAAGAAGGGTAACTGAAGAGAAGTGGAAGAAGCACAAGTGGGCTTTAGACCTAACAGACAGATGCAAGATCATATTTTTACTCCAAGGACAATGTCTGGAAAACTAATAGACAAGAATAAACAAATCTGCTTAGCATTTCTGAACTTAAAGGCGGCCTTTGCTTCGGTGCCTCGAAAATATTTTTGGGAAGCATTGGTAAAGAAAAATGTACTGAATCAGCTAATTACAGCAATACAAACTGTATATAATGGATTGAAGGGTATAGTTAGAATAGAAGGAGGAACATCTACTGAATTTCATATGGAAAAAGGAATCAAAGAAGGGGTTAGCCTTATCCCACTACTCTTTATTAACTTTATGGATGAAATAATTAAAATTTCTTAAAGGAGAACTCCAAGAACCATAATAGGATATTGGAATATGAGACCAATCCAACTGCAGGTACTGGTATATGCAGATCACATAACGTTGACTGCAGAAAATGAGGAAAAACTACAGCGGTATGTGACAGAATGAGGAGAAGAGCTTGGGAAAAAGGGAATGAGAATAAATATTATGAAAAGTACAGTTATGTGTATTTCAAAAGAACCTTAGCAGGAAATATCCATCACATATAAGAATGAACAAATAGACAAAGTGGATATGTATGAGTATCTAGGAATAATTATAACAATTGATGGATGATGGGACAAAGAAATACTAAATAGGAAAATAAAAGCAAAAAAATGTATTATCAATTTAACAAAACTATTCTTTGAAAGAAAGAAGTATCTGTGAAAACAAAGATGCAATATCAATCAGTACTGGTACTGATGCATATATATGGAATGCAAGGTATACTTTTACAAGACAAACAAATAAGTAAAATTCAATCCAGTGAGATGAAATATTCAAGAAAAGCTGTAAATAAAACTAGGAGAGATAAGGTAAGGCATGAGAGGATTAGAGAGGAAGTAGATCAAAGATCATTGGGGAAGAAATTGAACAAAAGTAACTGAAGTGGTGGGGACATTTATCCCAAATGGTAGAGGATAGAAAAGTTAAAAGATATTAGAAGTAAAGATAAAAGGAGGGAGAGGGAAAGAAAGACCCTAAATAATGTGGGTAGAAAGAATGGAAAAGATTGGGAGATGTAGGAATAAGATGCTAGGAGAAATGAGGAGAATGATGAATAGGAAGAAATGGAGAAGAGGGATTGACAGGGTTACCCCTACGCTATAAAGGCAGAAGGGAAAGAGAAAGAAGAAAAATTTCTGTAGATATCCCCATGCTGCCTTCATATTGTGACACTGGCCCACAGAAGCAAAAACACAGCAAAAGATGATTGGGGTCAGGTTGCCCCACTCCACTAGTGCAGTGCATAACAAAGACACTAATGGTCAAGCTTCCTCACACCACTCCATGAGCAAACATATGACTAACACCAATCATGTGGCAACACAAAGGGTTTTCCAGAGTATTCGAGAAGTGTTCAGAGCCAGCCTGTTTGTAGATGTTTGAGAAAAATCTAACTACATCATCACTGGTGTAAAAGATTGTGAAGTGCATGAAGCCAGGCAATGTTTTTGAGTCAGTCAGTGTTTCAGTGACTGTGAGACAGCTTTGAATGATATGTCACGTCAAAATGAAGAAGTTTTAACGAGTGTTGAGTGATTGAATCCTCAGAGTGTGTTTGAGAGACAGAGAAAATAAAAGACAGTGAAAGGACTGAGTCGAGGTTACAAGAAGAAAATAGTTGCAAATTGTAATATCATGAGACTAAAGACTGTGTTAATGTCAGTAAAAGAGAATTGTGTATTTGTGCAAAAGTTTTGGAAGAAAATAAAATAAGAAAAAAGTAATTAGTAATTAGATTTTGTCACAGTATCATGTATATGAAGCTATTTGCTGACATGTTTGTTCACTATGCTTGCTCAACTGCAACTCATTTTGGGTGTATGATCTTTTGAAAATCAGAGACTGGCTTTTGGCAAATGTTTTAAAATCTTTCAAAACAGACTTATCAACACAAATAGCTGCATTATTAAACATGTGTTTTGAATATCAAGTGCCCAGAAGCCTTGTCAATTCAGTACAGCTTAGACGAACTTACAAACATCAGTGCCTCTAAAATATCCATTAAACAGCTTGTTTGTGTGTAGTTTTCATTTTCAACACATGGTTTTAAGTGAGACGAATCCAGTGATACCCATGATATAGCATCAGATAGTAGATTTGTGTTGGTCTGCCTCTCATGGCTTCTCAAACATACCTTTTCCATCACCTTCAGCACAATAGAGATAGTTGATTAAATTGAGGGTAAGGGATTGGGAAGAGGGAATGTTTGCATTATGTCACTGAATTCATTTTGAATGCTATTTACAAATTGGTTCCTTTTATATGACTGAAGTAGGAAAATTAACTTTATTAATGTACTATAAAACTGTTAATGTAAGATGAAAGCCTGGAGTGCTAAATTCTAAGTTCAAAGGCCTTGAGCTCAGTTGCTGGCTGGAGAAAGTGCTTTTTCTTTAATTAGGAATATTCCCTAACCTCTTAAATAGTCTGGAAATATGAATGTGTAATGGGTTTGATTGAAAACTTAGAAAACCAAATGGTCAGGACAAATGTAAACAGTTGACATTGCTATTGCTCGGGAATTGTTTCCAAAGTCAGACACACCAATTTGACTTAAGAATTTGAGCAATCATTTTATAGGCTATCAACTAAGTATACACAAGTGACTGTCAGAATTTTTCAGACAGTTATAGCTGCTTTATATTTAAAATAAAATGAACAACAAAAATGTTTTATTTTGGTTCCTCTAGGATGAAAAATTACATATACAGGTACCAAATATAAATATGTACCTAATTTCCTGATGCACAAAGTAAAATTATGAATTTAATTACAAGAAATCAAAATTTTTTCTTCATAAATATGTTGTTTGCTGATGTTCTGGATCTTGATTTCACCCATTCTCCATCTGGCATCTCAATAATGGATGCCAGTTGAGTTTGAATATGTGCTTCTATTTGCAAATTGCTTGACACAGTAGTAAATGCTCTTTAACCATAATAGCGTCTGGTTGCTTGCAAAGGGTGCATTGTGGGTGAATTGTATATGTTTACTCTATGAAGGTGTGTGGCTCAACAGTCATGACTGATAGTTAATTGGAATATTGCCACTGATTTTCTTTGTGGGTACTCAGGAATGTATTCTTTTTAAACCAAAATGGTGAGTTGACTAATAACACTACACAACACTTACTTATAATTTACCGGAACATGTTTCGGCGGCTGATTTTCCTCCATTATCAACCAGACATCGACTGGTTCTCCCTGGTGTGGATGATGTTTCCTTTGAAGTTTCCTCTGGTGGTGGTTCAAGAAACATGTTGAAGATATCCTTCTGGGGGATGTCAAAATTGACTACTCTGTTTCTATTTTTCAAAATGAAGATTTGTTCCCACGTGGACAGCTCTTGTTTTCCCGTTACATGTTAGAGGATTTTTGGTTCTGGCTTTATGTTGTGGTTTTTTTGTCCAAAAATGCTGATTTTTACAACTTTTTTTATGTTTCTAAAGTGTTTTTTGGATTTTATTTCTAAATTTCTTTGGTTTCATTCTTGGCAGATATTTACATGAGTGCATTAGAAATAAAGATCACCAAAGATTTCAAACTCTGGCAGCAGTACGTAGATGACATTTGCAATAGTCCCAATAAAACATATCGGTGATGCTCTAAAACTCCTAAACATCCAGGAAAAAAGCATAAAGTTCACTGTCAAATTGGGAAGTGATGAGCAACTATCATTTTTGGATTTACAAATAATAAAAAACAAGAATAGAATAAACTTCAGCATTCACAGAAAACCAATACAGATGGACAATTATGTCAATAAAAGCTCATAGTTACAGCAGAAACGAAAATGACATTTAAAAAATTCACATTCCATCCTTAGACCTTCAAAAAATTCAAAGAAGTTTTCAAAGAACAGAACATCAGCTAGCACCAGTGAACCAGTACTCCATAAAAAATCTACTGAACTCAAACATCAAAGATGCCATCCCACCCAATAAAAAATCTGGCATATACCAAACTGAATGCACTGGCTGTAATAAAGTGTATATCGGAAAAACCAAAAGAAATTTAGAAATAAGATCCAAGGAACACTTTAGAAATGTAAAAAGCAAACAGAAAAACCAGCAGTTGTCACTCACTTTTGGACAAGAAACCACAACATAAAGCCAGAAGCAAAACTCCTCAAAAACGTAACGGGAAAACAAGAGCTGTCCATATGGGAACAAATCTTCATTTTGAAAAATAGAAACAGAATATTCAATTTCGACATCCCCAAGAAAAATATCTTCAGCAAGTTCCTTGAACCACCACCACCAGAGGAGACCTCAGAGGAAACATTACCATCTACACCAGGGAGAACCAGTCAATGTGTGGTTGATAAAGGAGGAAAGTCAGCCTCTAAAACTGTTCCAGTAAATTATAAGTGTTGTGTAGTGTTATTAATCAACTCAACTTTCTGGTTTAAATTGATTATTCCAACACTGTTTTCAAACTTCCAAGAAAGAAGATAATGTATTTCTTGTTTTCAAGGATAATACTCCATTTTTTATCTGCACTTGCAATATTCCTAAATATAAGTACAACAAAAATAGAAAGAATTAATTTTTTTTTAAATTTATTTATTATTTGAAGTCGCTTCAACATAAAAGTCATATCGCGACTAAACATTGAGGAAAAAAAAAAAGGAGGAAACATATCATGAAGTTTACAATGAGTTTAAATATTAAGTTTGCATCCTTTGATGAACTTGATTATTTTCTTATGATACTGTTGATCACCCAAAGCTAGCTGAAGGTTCTCAGGAATTCCATACTGAAGTCGCTGGTGAGTGTATCTTGGGCAAACAGTGAGCAGATGCTGAACGGTAAGAGTAGAATCACACAGAGTACATTTAGGAGGAAGTTCACGGGACAGAATGTAGGAGTGAGTAAGCGCAGTGTGACCAATGCATAATCGGGTTATTAGCACCTGGTCTCGCCGGGTTAGTGTTGTAATTGTTGTGGAGAGGTTAGGTATTGGACAGATATCATGCAGTTTGCTGTTGGATGTAGTTGTCCAATCTGTCTTCCATCGGTGTAGGATAGTTCTTTTAAGATGCCGTAAATAGTCTTCATGAGGTAGCTTAAGATCTGGTAAGCTTGGAGGATGCTTGGTAGCTTCTTTTGCGGCAGTGTCAGCAAGATCATTTCCTGGTATGTTACAGTGAGATGGTATCCATGCCAAGATTAGTTGTTTACCTGATGAAATAAGCTCACTGTATAATTCACGTATCTCCCTTACCAAGGTGTGGCAAGGAGATCGTTGTTGTATAGCCATTAATGCACTAAGGGAATCTGTGTATATAATGAATGATTTGAAGTCTCCATTCTTTGATATATAGTCCATGGCGAAACGTATAGCAAACAGTTCATTAGAGAAAATGGTGAGAGTGTTTGGTAGACTATACATCATGGTTTGGTTAGGAGCAACCACCGCACAGCCATTATTGTTGTCACACCGGGAACCATCGGTATAAATTGGCTCAAAATTGGCATACGTGTCACACAATTCTTTGAACAGCATGGTAAAACAAGATTTTTGGGTATGAGCCTTCACATATTTTGTCAAAGTGGTGTTGATGACAGGTAATTTTATTCTCCATGGTATATCATTTATGTTGAAGGTACGGGAAATGAAAGAAGGAATAGTCAGATTAAACTCTTCAAGGTATGTAACAATTCTTTGGGAGAAGGGTTGGATAGGGAACCCTTTGGGTTGAGTATTATCTTGGAGTGATATATGAGCAACTGCACCAGAATTAGGTCTGGTTAAGGTCTTGGTAAAATAAGTAAGACTTAACATTTTACGTCGGAAAGAAAGTGGTGGTTCATCTGCTGCAATTTTTAGACTCTCTGTAGGACTAGTATGGAATGCCCCAAGTGCAATTCTTAGAGCTGTGGTTTGAACAGTGTCCAGCATTTTAAGACTTGATAGTTTGGCGGAGTTATAAACAATAGAACCATAATCCAACTTGGAGAGGATAGTGATTCTGTAAGTGCGAAGTAGAACACTGAGATCGGCTCCCCACCCTTTGGCAGATATGACTTTTAAAATATTAAGCCGCCTAACACAATCAGCTTTAAGAAGCTTAAGATGGTGTATCCAAGTCAACTTATGATCAAAGTGCATGCCCAGAATACGGACGGTATTTACCACTGGGAGTTGGCAGTTGGTAATGTGTAGTATAGGGTTTGGGCTAGGAGTTTTCAATCTGGAGAAAAGAATAGCTTGACTTTTTTGGGAAGAAAAAATAAGGCCAGTGTTGTGGCTCCAATTTTTAAAATTGTTGAGTGTTGATTGTAGTAGCTCTTGTGTAGTAGTAATATTCTTTCCTTTACAATATATTGTCAGGTCATCAGCAAACAGTACAGCCTTTACTGGAGGTTGAATACATGAAAATACTGAGTTAACAGCCACTAAAAAAAGTGTTACACTCAATACCGAGCCCTGCGGTATACCTTTATCAAGGACAACACTTTGTGACAAGACACCATTGGTTCTCACACACATCCTTCGATCTTGAAGGAAGTTAATAATAAATGCAAGCATATTTCCTTTGACGTTGGCCTTAAGGAGTTCTAGAATGATGTGAGGACGTTTCACCGTATCATAGGCTTTAGAAATGTCGAGACACACAGTAAGCATGTGCTGATGGCTGGCAAAAGCATTGCAAATTTCAGACTCCAGTATCAACAAGGTATCTAGCGTAGATCTGTATTGGCGGAAGCCACTTTGTAAATCGTTGAAGAATTTGTTGTGTTCCAAAGAATGCAGTCCATGTAAGATTAATACTTCGGGATTCTTCGAAACACTCAAGTCAGCCATCTCAGCATGCCTTCCATGAGACTGCTTATGGTAGAATAAAATGATTTGGGTTCCATTTTTCTTGCAGTTGTCTCCTCACATCAGCTTTGAAATTTTGAAATTTAAGGAAAGTTCTCATACGTTTTCTAGTGTATCTCTATTAGGTTAACGTTCAGACTCTGTGAAGGATTCAAAACTTTAGGACAATTGTACAACCATAGCCATATATTATAGTCCATATGTTCAAGGTCCCCAGAATTTTTCTTCAGATTGCGTTTTAAAAGCTAAAGATATTGACGGTGGTCTGTGTTTCCCTTTATAAAAAACAAAGAGCATCTACTCCTTGAGCCAACATTCAGCCCTATACTGTAACATGTTCCCTTCCATGTTTTACTGTCACCTGCATATTTCTTTCTTCAAACTCTTTATTGAGCTGTCCCCAAACTATGATGCAATCATCTGAGCCAGAAACATCAAATTTGGATTCATTACAGAAAATCTGCCAGTCCATGTCTTTGCTAATATGCTCCTTAGCAAACTGTTGCCACTTGATCCTATTCACTTTATTGATACAGGGCTCTCTCCTTGCAGTTCACCCATGATAATCATCTTTATGTAACACCCTCTGGATTGTCTCCTATGTTTGATATGTTTGACTTTGTTCGTATCTTATGAAAAGTTATGTCTCCACCACTGATCATACTCTATTTGTTGTCCCTTCATCTGAGCAATCGCAGTCCACCTCATTTTCCACTGGAAAAGGCTCTTGTGTAGTGCAGTCATGTCCAGAAGTTCCCACTCCTCTTCATAGGCTTTCCAAAGACCATCAATTGTTCGAGGGCGCCTACTTCCCAGTGCCCTTTTCAAGAGTCCAGAGGTGCAAAAATCCATCAGAGGGGCATCAGGAGATTTTACTAGGATAATGCTGAATGGAATAGCATGTATTCCAGTTTCCTGCTCCATTCTTTGCAAGAATGCATGAGTCAAAACTGTACACCTTATCTCTCTCACAGAGAACCAGGATTTCAGTGTGGTAAACTAGGTGAGTTCATCCTGAAAGTACTTGGAATTGATTTTGGCCTTTTTAACAACTCTATGAATTATTGGTTTCCCATTGTAGCAACGATGACCATAAATCCCTTTGAGAAACTTTCTCTGCATTCTGCATACCACTTTTGACTTTTTTTCCACCGCTTGGTCAGTAGTAAATTGCACAGGATTTGTTGCAGTCACTAAGATACACATGTGCCTCATCTAATGTGACCACAAATTTCCATTTTTCTCCTTCCAGGTGCTTCTCCTAGAGCTTTCTGCTGTTGGTGCAATATTCAAAGATGTAACATGGCAACAACTAATGAACTCGACCTTTGTGAAGTTTCTCCATATTTAAATCTTTGTTTATAATGGCATTAAAAGTTTTGAGGGATATTCCTAATTTGCTTGCAATGGTCCATTGTGTGGCTGGATTACTGCCAGAAATGAGGGTCTTGATCTTCCTTATCACCTCTGGAGAGCATATAATAGGAGCTCATAAGTTTGACTGTCTTCTTCCTTTTGGAAATAATCCCATGCGACCCATTAACTTTTTATTCAACACTGAGCTAATACTGTACTATGACAGAACAAAATTTCGCTTCTTGCATTCTTCAATAATAGCAGAAGTATACTGTTCATCAGAAAGGGCAGTAATGTAGTCTTCCCAGATATGGTTCAATTTGCTTAGGCATAGTGAGAGTCATATATGTCCTACTGCCATGAAGGCAGCACAGGAACGGGTTTGTTTGTCTCACAAACGTTTGACCTTGCTGGTACACAGAAACAGCAATTATATTCACCATTCATTATCAGAGATTGGAAACAACCCTCTGTACTTGGACTAGTCTTTCCAAACTAGCTCTCAGCCTCAGCAGCAAGATGTAGCTTTTTGTTCACTTATCTTATTATTTTCCTCTCTTCCCCCCTAGTAAAGGTCCAGGAGACCTGTTTGTGGCAAGTTTTCAATCCCATTTTCAAATCTGTATTGGCAATCGTTAACAGGACTTCCAATGTACCTGTTTTTTTTCTTTTTTCAAGATGTAATTACTAATTGTCTTTGCTCAAATGTACTGTTCTTTCCTTGGTCCCATTTCACCCATGAATGCTTGTGTCTCCTTTGTGCAAGAGAAAGGTACTGACCAATACCTCCCTGCACAGCGAATTAGAAATGCATGCCTTGTGTTGCTAAACATTCCTTGTGTGAAAGATAATGACAAACAAATTTTTGTATCATACAGGTATTATGAGGGTCACTGCGAAAGTTGTTAGGTAGATTGTTGCACCTTCTCAAAGTACTTGTCACCACACTGTATACACTTTTGCATTTGCTGAAATCACTTCTGGAAGCACTCCTGCCACGTGTTTTCTTCCATGGTTGCAAGCTTCCCTTCGTAGGTGGTAACAGCATCTTCATGGGTTGAAAATCTCTTTCCAGGCATGCAATTTTATCGTTGGAAACAGAAAAAGGTCACATGGGGCCAAGTCCAGACTGTATGGTGGATGAATCATAAGTTTGACCTCTGCAGACCCCAAGAACTGAATGGTGATTTTGGCCGTGTGTGCAGATGCATTGTCGTGATCAAGAAGGATCTCTTGCAGTCCCATTTGTGGTTGCAGTTCTTGAAGCTTGGCAAGAAATTTTGGCAAGCAAACTGTGGTGTACCAATAACCAGTAACCATGATTTGCTCCTCCAGAAAAATGGTTACCACAAGACCCCCTTTAGGAAAAATGAGGCCACCATTTTCTTGTGGATACTTTGGCGACACTTCACTTTTGTCGATGGATTGTCATCAGAAAAGATCCACACCACTGATTGCCATTTGTTCTCTGGATCAAAATCTAGGTTTCATCATCTGTGACGATGTCAGAAACCTGTCTAGAGTCCCCTCCAGATCTTGTCAGCATTTTCTCATATCATCCAACACGAGCACGTTTTTGTTCTTCCATCAAATTGTGAGGTACCCATCGGGATGTGACCTTCCTCACACAAAGGTGGAGAATTTTCAAAACTGCTGGTGAACCAATCTGCAATGCTGTCTCAATTTCTTTAAATGTTTTGTGATTATTTTCATGAAGCATTTTTGTCAGTGCTGCTACATTTTCCTCAGTCACTGTCATTGCGGCCCGCCTCGGTAGCGTGATGGTTAGTGTGTCTGCCTCACGTTCAAGAGGTCGCGATTTTGAAACTCGCATAGGGTAAGTTATCCGGGTAAGGTTTTTTTTCCGAGGTTTTCCCTACCCTGAGAAGACGAATGTCGGGTAACTTAAAGCTCCATGGACCTCGGGCTCATTTGATCATCATTTCACCCATTTCATTTCATTCATTCGTCCGATATGACACAATGTTGGGAGGACATAAATTTAAAAAAAAAAAAACTGCCATTGCTTACAGCGTGCTTCTCTCATCTTTCAAAGATGTTTGACCCCTTTTAAATTCCTGAAACCACTGGAAAACTGACATGGGAAGAAGGAATATCCCCAAAAGCCTGTGCCAAACATTCAAGACTTTGGCACTGGTTTAACCCACTTTTACCTCCACAGCGCAGTGGGTAGAGTGCTTGCCTCTGGCACAAAGGACCTGGGTTCGATCCCTAGTACCAGCACCTCCCCTCTGGGAGGTCTAGCATGGGGTGCACTAAGCCTCGTTAGGTCCAGGGGGGGGGGGACCAATTGAGGAGCTACTTGATGAAATAGCAGCCCCAGGTCAAGGCCATATAACCGGACAGGAGGGCTCGGGGCGCTGACCACATCCCTCTTTCAATACTGCACCCCACCAATGACGCCTGTAGTGGGCAGAGGTGGGGGATGCAGGAGCTGGGCGGCAAGCCTTGGCCCTTCCTGTGTTGTTGCGCTAGGGGTTTTAACCCACTTTTAAGGTCATAGAAAATCGAGTGTAAATACTCTCTTCCAAGCTCCACAGCAGGGACTGGCTACCTGTGCACCGCAGGTTGTTCATCCTTGCGCTGCTGCAATTTCTGGAGTGGGAGAATCACTACCTGATACCAGTTTACTCACAAAGGATGGGGCTATCCCATCCTGCATCTAATCTGAGTACATCAACTTTCATTTTCTCACATCTCAAAACTTTCATAGTGACCCTCGTACTACGTCAAACTTGTCTATAAATCACAATAGCATTATTACAGTACCTATGAAGTGCATAGAACTCAGCATTTAGTAATTTCAAATTATCTCTAGCTTTTTCCATAACAGAGTTATTACTGTACAGACCATGCCTGTCCAAAAAATTCTGTTAATTTAAAGCACGATTACAATGACCTTTAGCACTTAAATAACTACAATAAATAATAGTGTATCTTTGCTAAACTTTCATTCATCTTACCTTTGTAACTATCCTCAAAGAATAACAATCCACACTGTGTTTTACATCATCATTGATCCCAAATGTTAAAGGCTGCATTTAAATGCAACAAAGGTGCAACTTTGTTTTGTATAAATTTTAAGACTTATTTTTGAAATTTAAAGCATGATTACAATGACCTTTAGTACTTAAATAATTTTTACATCAGCCATTATATTATTATGTGTTTGCAACATATATAGTGATTTACTGAAAAGTTTCCAGTGAAATCCTAGTCCTAGAGTAACAAAATTTCTGCATTGGCAAGAATGGCCTAGGTAGTGGCATAATTTGAATAAGTACGAATAAGTGTGGTACAGTAGTTGTTAAGAGTGCTCAAAAGCCAGTAAAGAATTAATCAAATACCATACAAGGAATGCAATCAGTACTCAGCATTGATTTTGTTTCTCTAACATGCCTAGTGGGGAAGGGGGAGGGAAGGGAGTAGAAACATTTTCAGTTTAGACCATGCATTTCCACTTCCTTTACTAAGACTACTGAAACTATCTAAATATATCATATGAAAGACAAAAGTAAATGCACTAAAAGTTAAAATATTCATCATCAGCTTAAGCCAAAAACGTTGCATTTATCGCTAAAATCTGGTGTTTTAGGTACTGTATCATTAAAAGGTGGTATTCAGTAACAGGCAACCCAAAATTCATGCCACATCTGGTTCTTCAACTTTCTGTGCCATCGCTCTAACCAACTGAGCTATCATGGCAACATGCCAGAATGAACTGAAGTCCCAACAGACTAATGCTTTTTCCAGTAAACGGTATGACGTTCTCTAATTCGTTTTGGAATAATATATGCCAATGGTGCCTTAGAAACTCGCAAGTACTTTAACATCATGATTTACTTGGAAAAATGTGTTAATTGGCACATTTAGGGTCCTATTGGTATATTGCCATGCTAACTTGGTTAGAACGACATGGAAAACAGAAGATCCATGGTTCAAACAAATCCCAGCTATGACATTGAATTTTTCAGTTTGATTCTACGTTTCTAACTTAAGGCTACACAGGTCATGTGTGACAGAGTAATTATTTTAAGTAACAAGCCTAGACTTTTGTGCCATTTGGTTACTCTAAGTAGCTAGCTACAGCAACTTGACTTTTGTGCCGTGTGCTTATTCTAAGTAGCTAAAATGCAGCCAAAATAAGAAAGCCACTTGAAATACACAAATGTTCATAACCACTGTAAGCACATGGCCACAGAGAATATTCTGATTGATTCCTGGCTGAAGCTCTCTGAGGAAGAAAACTAAATAGATCCATTTTTTAATGTTACTGGCGTTCTTTACTTTCCCTATTATGTAAAGTAGATGAAGTACTGTATTCCATCCAAAATTTTAATGTCGAGATTTCACCGCAAATATGTTTTGAGGCATTTTTAGAAAAACGTCAGTGTGTGTCAGTCAGTCTATGGACAGCATAACTCAAAAACGAAGTTGGTTAAAAACCAAAGTTAGTATTTAACTTTAATGTCTTTCAAGGATGCTACACAAAGATTTCGAAGAAAATTCCTTCACCCTAAACTATCCTTTACATGAAAAATTTTTCAAAAATTTTGATTTTATTGAAAATGGCTCAAACAATTTTGATTAAAATGCCATATGTTTGAGATATTATTATGACAAATGAAATGTTGTTGTTTTCTAGTGCCTTGCATCAGGCAATGAAGCCATTAGCATTCGTGCTTTCCAATACTTTTGAACAGTAGTTTCTTCTGATCTTAATGCTTCACAGGTCTTCAAGTGGTCTTCATTTCTGCTAGATCGTTACACAGGACACATATTGGTGAAGCTGAGATACCTATTCTGTAGAGATGACTTGCTAAGCAGTCGTGATTTGTCAATAGTTGGAAGGCTGCAACCGCTGTTTTCCTTGGTCTCTGGGGGATTATATCTGGGTTGGAAAGTAGTGTAATCCATTTTTTATCTTTGGCATTTGTTTCTATTTCTTGTAGGTATGAATGAGAAAATTTTTTAATGATCAAGTGTTTTATTGAGGAATATGAGAAATTGAATTTAGACTTTTGTTTTATTGTTGTGCCTTTCTTTGCAAGTGAGTCTGCAGCTTCATTCCCCATGACTCCACAGTGTACTGGAATCCATTGGAGATGAACAGTCTTATTAACTTTTTGGAGTTGTGTTAACATTTTGTAGCATTCTCTAATTTTTGTTGACTTCTTTGTAGTATTTCAACATATTCCCTGAATTGCAGCTTTAGAATCCGAAAGAATTACTGCCTTGTTAAATTTACTTAAGGGAAGATTTAATAATTGTCGGAGAGCAATGTGTATAGCCTCTATTTCTCCATCATAATTTGTTGTGTCTCTGCCAACAGAATGATAAAAGGAAAAATGTGAACACATAACTCCAGCTCCAGTAAGGTTTTCCGTGGAGGATCCATCAGTATATATGTGCAGCCATTCTTCTGTGGGATATCTAGTATTAATTGTTTCCACAACTAGAAGTTTTTGTATTTCTTTTGGTGTGTCTGATTTACTTATTTCCTCTATTAATTCCAAACTGAAGGTAGGTTGCAATAATTCCAATGGATTTTCTCTTATAAGTAGATTTTCTCTGGTGTTAGGAATGTTCAATTTGGATTTAATCTGTTACCTTTTCAAGGAAACTACTATGAGTTTTAAGATTTGAAGGGGGGAGGTTCTCTTCTGTCCATTTAGAGTTTCGTAACATTTTCTCGTGTTGGAGCAATGCTTGTTCTTCTATTTTTGTTGTTATTGATGGGGTCCGTGTTAAGGCAAGCATGGCATCAATAGGTGTGGATTTAACTGCTCCAGTGATTAGGCGAAGAGCCTGATTTTGTATTTGTTCAAGTTTATTGATGTTAGCATTTGCTGCTGTTATTAAAGCTTCAGAACAGTACAAGAGGTTTGGTTTAACATACATTTTGTATGTTGTGTTAAGGACTCTCCTTGAGCAGCCCCATTTAGCACCAGCTAACCTTTTCAGGATTTGCAGTTTCCTTTCAACCTTTTCTGAGATGTTTGTTATATGTTTTTTTCAACTTAGCTTTCTGTCAAAAGTGATGCCTAAGTATTTGGCATCATCAACTTCTTTGAGTGGTTTACCATTATAATTTATGTTAATATTAACTGGTTTGTATTTTAGTGTAAATAATTCATAATTTGTTCTTTCCACATTGATAGTCATGAGGTTTTTGGAGCTCCATTCGACAAATCAAATGTATATCTTCAATTTTCTGGCTATAGCCCCTGTAGTTATATTTACTCTGGATGACTTGTGCATATCTGGTAAACTGTAAGAGATAGACCAATCTTACTATAGGAAAAAATGTAGATCTTGCTAAAATACAATTTAGGTCTAAATACATTTTTTGTAGAGTGAACCATTTCGGAGATATGCCTTGCTATTTGTGTGAGGTTTGGAAAATTATACTTCTGCCAAATATAACATTGTTATTCATTTTTTTAATTTCTCTACTGGTAAGTGGAGGAAGTATTGTATTCCACCTAAAAATTCAATGTCGCGATTTCACCGGAAATATATGTTTTGAGACACCCTGAATCCAAAAAAATCATTTTTAGAAAAAGGTCTCTGTGTGTGTGTGTGTGTGTGTGTGTGTCAGTCTGTGGACAGCATAACTCAAAAACAAAAAGTCGGTTAAAAACCAAAGTTCATATTTAAGTTTAATGTCTTTCAAGGATTTGACATTATTTTGAAGAAAATAGCCCCACCCAAAACTACCCTTTAAATGGAAAATTTTTATTTTCTTGAAAATGGCTCTAATGATTTTCATTAAAATGACACATGTTTAAGATATTTGTATGACAAATGAAATGTATATTTTGAATTTTCTGACTATAGCCTATGTAATCCTGTTTACTCTGGATGACTTTCGAATAACTTATAAACCGTAAGAGATAGACAAAATCTTACTATACAAAAAATGTAGATCTCGCTAAAACACACAATGTATGTCCTAATAATTATTTTTGTAGAGTGAACCATTTCAGAGATATTCCTTGTTATTTGTGTCAGTTTTGGAAAACTTGAAACTTTCGTGAAGTGAACACTGTTGTGTTGCACTCACATGACTTTCTCTACTTTTGTACTAACCATTCTTACAAACTCTTATTCCTATATCTTCTTCGTGTTAGTTAAAATAAACATTTGCACAAATTATTTTATTGGTTATTTCCTTGTAGGTGCAAGGGGAATATTAGAATACAGTAGGCTTTGTGCGATAGTCAAATCGCTTAAAGCTTTGAGATTCCGTTCTCTTTGCATATGCAACATATAAAAAAAATGAACAACGATCTACCATTTCACGAAACCAAGTATCCCAGGGACCCGCATGTGGTATTCGTGGTGGACGAAGCGGCGTCAGGGCGGGTTTTCTCCGGGTGCTCTGGTTTCCCCCGCCATCTCATTCCACCGGTGCTCCATCTTCATTCCATGTGTCATCAGTGTCACCGCCTGCGGTGCCGTAGTAGTAAAAGTGGGCGTTAAACACTACAACGACAACGACACGAAACCAAGTTTTCCGAAACTCACACACATAACAAGGAATATCTCCAAAATGGTTCAACCTACAAGAAAATTTATTCAGACATAAATTGTGTATTTTAGCAAGATCTAAATTTTTTTATTACGTAGGATGGCATCTTTGATGTTTGAGCATAGTAGATTTTTTTATAGAGTAATAGTTGACTGGTGACAGCTGAGTGTTATGTTCTTTGAAAACTTTTTGAATTTATCAAAAACCCATTAATAATGGTATCCAAACTTTTTGAATGCCATTTTTGTTTCTAATGCTGTGGGTGTTATAGGGTCTTTCAGCAAGTTCTCTGCTTTTGCTAGTTTCACTTTTCTATCTAAACCAACGACAGGTGTAGTCCTCCAGACATTCTGGGGGTTGTGAGAGAGCGATGTGACCGCCAAAACATAAAAATGTGGTGCTCTCTAAAAACCGGTTACTATTACTGCTATTGCTCTCTTCATATATTGGAGAGCAAGAGGATTAATGACTTCATTGTCAGAAATCCAGCATTAGCTAACAACAACATTTTTTTGTACAGTATAATTTGGTCTATCTCTAATGGTTTACCAGTTATGCAAAAGTCGTCCAGAGTAAATACGACTACAGGGGCTATAGCCAGAAAATTCAAAATATACATTTCATTTGTCATCAAAATATCTCAAACATATGACATTTTGATCAAAATCGTTAGAGCCATTTTCAAGAAAATCAAAATTTTCGAAAAAGTTTCCATGTAAAGGTTAGTTTAGGGTGGGGCTTCTTTCTTCAAAATCTTTGTGTCGCATCCTTGAAAGACATTAAACTTAAATACCAACTTTGGTTTTTAACGGAGTTTTTGCTTTCAAGTTATGCTGTCCACAGACTGACAGACACACACACACAGACCTTTTTCTAAAAATGCTTTTTTTTTTGGATTCAGGGGACCTCAAAACATGTATTTCCGGTGAAATCTCGACATCGAATTTTTGGGTGGAATACAATACTTCCCCGACTTACCAGTAGAGAAAGTAAAAAGTGACTAAAAAACAAACATAACCTCTTAAGATGGCACACTTTGTCTATTTCCTTGTTAGCTTGAAATAAGTATTGTTTTCTGGAGTTACTATTTAGAATACACAGAAAAATATTTGTCAACTGCAGAAGAAAACAGTGAGAATAACAGAACTTAGCAGGGATCTGTTGGTTATTCTGGGAATTTTAACTCTTAACATGTGAATATATTTTCTCACTCATGATGGTTCATACCAAACATCAGATAAATAATATGTACTATCAATTTACGAGAACAGAACTTCAGTACCTGTGAGACAAAATTATTTATACAGACCAAGTTTAATATGCTGTTCTATGTACAAAAGTTGTTGTTAGCTAATGCTGGATTTCTGACAATGAAATCATTAATGCTCTTGCTCTCCAATATTTTTCACTGATGGATGGGGCACTAGAAGTGGCCGGGCATATTTGAAGGTGGTCTCGATCCATTTCCTCTTGCACATCACATAGAGGACAGTGGTGAAAAATATATCCAAATTCTCTGCTCTTTCTATTGCTCTCTTCTATGTACAAAAGTAATCAATGCCTTACCAGATTCTCTTGCAACTGCCATACAGCTACAAAGAGTACTTACCTGCTCTTAAAAATATGTGCATAAGAAGGCCCATTATTACTCTGTACATGAGCTCTTTGATAAATGTGAAGGTGACTTACTGAAGTGTTATTTGAAAATCTTATAGCTGCTTCATGTATATTAATTATGTGTTCATTATTAATATACATATATTGAATTATATCCATGAAATGAACATACAGATCTATATTGTAGACAACACATTCTCCACTGCATATTCTATAACTATAGTGGTGAATGAAAATTTGTCTTGAATGGTAGTTCAAACTCGCATAGTATTTCTAATTAGAATGTGTGGTAATGGCACTTTCCATGCTGGTAAAAAAAGTTGTGTGCACCTGGTTAAGGTATCTCTTGCTGTAACACAAAGATTTCTAGAGGTTGCTCACTGTGGAATTTAAAAATGAAGCAAACTTAAAACAAACCACTACAAATTATTGTATGTAAACATAAATATATTTTCATATATATCCAATCTAAAAAACACAACAAATTCTTATTTCAGAAGTTTATAAATTATTTAAAGTTTGAGTTCAAATGACTAATATTCAACAATACTGTACAGGGTTTATGTCATATATTGCATGGCACTGTTTTGGTTTTGAATGGCTCATATTATGTTATTTTAGTCTGGATAATGTGTATTTTAGTGAATGTAAAATACAAAAGAAATGCATTTCAAATAATACACTGGTCCTCGCAACACACTTAAACTGTACAATAGTTCACTCCACATCATGAAATGTTTCTCACGTAATGCATTGGTCCTCACAAAACACTTGAAGCAAAATAAATCAACAGTTCACTCCACATCATCATCACTGTTCTCTTCTTCTCCGGGTTTCTTTATAAGCTTCCAGTCTTCCGCTGCTTTAAGCGCCTCTCCTGCATACTCTCTGATCTTCTCTTTGCCCTCCTCATGGATGGTGTGAAGTGCCATAAGAATTTCCATGATATCCGTAGCAATGAGTTTCTCTGCCACCTCCTTGCTACTCCGCATCATATTGTGGACAATAACCACACCTCTATGTTGAATTTCAGGATTTGGATTTGCCAGCAGCTGATGTAGAACATCCAACCACGATTCTGGCTGTAACACTTTCTTGCAGATTTTTTTACTTACAGATGTAAGCATGGCAAGAGCCCCAGCAGCAGCTTTACTAATTTCCTCGTCCTCTTCACTGCAGAGAAGAACCAGAAGTTTGGCACGGTCATTCTTCCCCTCATAGATCTTGACAACCTCTGGAGAAGCTGCCATATTAGTCATCACCTGCACTGCTGCTCTCTTCAACATTTCATGATCTTCATACATGTAGTTTTCTATCTTGGATAATCCACCCTCTTTGAGAATTCTATTTCTGATAGTCTCATTCATACTTGCTAGATTACACAGTGCAAGAAGAGCCTCGAAGTTCTCAAGTGCATTGCAGTCAAAAGAAAGCAGGCTAATCAGTGGTCGAATAACTTCCACGCTTCTTTGACCTGGGAATGCTACTTCAGGATTTATTGTGATGCCAATGCGAGCAAGGGCCTGGGCAGCTTGTTTTTTCCCTTTCTCAGTGCCATCAAGTGCCATTGGAAGCAGTACCTTTGCACCTCCCTGTTGTACCACTAGTCCTCTCAATTCATTTTGACCACATATTGCATTAAACACTCTTGATATCAGTTCCTTTGTATTCTGGCTTTCTGTTTTGGAAAGAGAAACTAATGCACTAGTGACACCTTCCTTAACCAAAATCTCCAGTCTTTTGGCTATGAAGTCTGGATCATCAAGTTCATGTTCTTGAGGAATGTGATGCTTTGCAAACTTCGCAAGTTCCAACATTTCGGGTATCACCTCCTGCTTCTCATAAGCATTGGCTAGGTTAACCAATGTTGTCACACACCCATACACAACAGACTGATCTCCTGTTTTTGCTAATTCAATCATGGCACGTAAGGCATCTCTGTCATCAACCAGCTTCTCCTTTACATCAGCATCTAGAGTAAGGTATGATAAACCTTCAACAGCCCAGCGTCTCATGTCACGATCCTTTGCTGGATTTATTAAGAATCTCCTGCATGCTTCTGCCAGCTTTTTAGTTGAGCCATCTGCAAATGGACGTATAGAGGCATCTGTGCCCCCACTGCTTCCTAGTTTGCATAATCCTACTAAAGCTCTGACACGAATGCTATCATTCTTGGAGAGATACAGCTTTTTAAGAATATCTACTCCCTGAGTGAGGATACCTTGCACCTTATCCTTTTTTGAAGCAGCTGCTATTATACACTCACATGCTACCTTCTGTTGCAGTTCATCATCTGTACCTGCCATAACCAGTATCATTTCCAAAATGCCTTCTCTTGCCACAATGGTGTTGCCAATATCAAGAGGTCCCAGTAAGAGACTTGTTATTGCCACAACTACTCTTACTTTTGATTCAATATCTGGAGAAATTAGTTTGTCCTTAATAAATTCATCCACACAGTTAAGGAAGCGCTCACGAGCCTTATCATAATACATATTTTCATAAATACGAGCAAGACATACCGATACTATGGTGCGTGTAGATGGTGTAATTTCCATTGCAGATTCATACTTGTACTCTTCTAGTTCACTTGCAACCTCCATGAGACGCTGAAGCCCACGTATCTCCAACAGCCTCTCAGCCCAATCCAAAGCGGTATAATGGACATTGCGTGTGATCAGCTCCATAATTGCATCCCGTGCAAGGCCTGATATTGTCCTACTGGTGGTGCTATAAATCAAACAACTCAACAGTGTTTCCAGTTCAGCTTTGTTTTCCTTACACAGTTCTGCATTTGGTTTTCTTTCACTCTTGAGACTTTCCATACCACTCAAGCTGTTCAAGATTGTTTGCATGCAGTACTGTGCAGCATTTACCCTCTCCTCTTCATTGCAGTTAAGGATGTCGAGAAACCATGGAATGCCCAGTTCCCTAAGTACACCTTTAGTACGCTCCAAGTTATTCTTGCAAAGCTCTCCTACAATCCGTACTCCTCCTAAAAACAATTTCTTGTTATTCTCTATTTTTATCAGTTTTCCAATTTTCTGGACAACACCTTCCTTGTACATGACCTCTGCCCCTGCTTTTTCTCTGGCTAGGACTAACAGGTTGTTCATTGCTGTTTCACGTTTCTCCCTGTCCTCTTCCATGTTAAATGCATAGCCAAACATTTGCGCTACCTTATTATTTGTCTGAGCATTGATGCGCAGTCGTTCCTGTACTATCTGATGCAGTCTTTCCAAAAAGGGTTGGACCGCTTTATTTCCAGGATCAACAGTATGTAATTGTCTGGCATCCCGATATGCCTCTTCGAATCTTTCAAGCTCTTCCAGGGCCTGACATCTGCGAAACAGCGCTTTCGGATCATTAGGTGCAATATCAAGTGCCGCGGTACAGTCTTCAACAGCTTCTTTGAATTCATTCCTTTTAAGGTGTACAGCTGCTCGATTTTTGTAGTATACTGCCTTATCTGTAGAATCTTCCTTCGTGAGCTTAATAGCTTTCGTATAACATTTATAGGCCGTATTCCAGTCACATTCCTTGAAAGCCTCGTTGCCCTTCTCTTTCCATACTCGTGGGTCTTTATTGCTGTCGTCCTGAACAGATGTACTTGATTTGTTATCCTCACTAGCACTAGTATTCGTCATATTGTAGGTTAGTTTCGACTTTATGCTCACTTTTACACAACAAATAACTATCGGTTCACTCGCGAATCTCTTTTTATCCTATTAGATGTTACGGTTCTGGAATATTCTGGTAAAGATTACGTTTCCACTCTATTTATGGCGAATGCACTTCTGAACCAAAGCCAACTAGCCCAGTTTCTATTTCGGTTTGGCATGTTTATACCCTTGCCTCCAAGCGAAATACAGCGACTTAAAAATGTGGATGGTTATAAATTACATTATTTCCGCTGTAAGGAAATCAAATTTCACTACTTGTTAAATATATTTCCAACAGATGAAACCACTGTAAATTTATGACATTACAGAAACTAGGGCAAATTGATACATGAAAAATCACTTGCGATATTAAAATTCAACAACCTTTGAAATAAACTGAAATAATCATTCAACGTAACATAATTAAGCACTTTATTTTTGGGAGGTAGAAGTTGAAGGATTGAGCTATTTCCCGTAATTTTTAAAATTGTATCGAAGATGGCTTGACATTGTTTCCGCTTAGTTAATTGGGAAGAAGTTGCTGGGCTTGCATTTATTTCCCCCAAAGCGTGAAGCTTAGAGCTAACTGCTACGAAACAAGTTAACATTATTATATATAATATTATTAATTAAATGTCATAAGCTTAAAACTGCCCAATTCAAAACTTACAATATCGCAACCCTCGCACGTGGTCAAGTTTACATTGCATTAGCTCTAATGACACTTATGCGCTTATCTTTCTTAAATTATCCAGAATAGACGAGCAGTTACGCCAACATCACAATTCACGCTGTTGTATAACCTGGTATAAGCAGAGTAGTGTGGTCATATAACCCAACTTGAATCCTTGAGCAAGTTACTGCTATCACTAACTTTTTAATATATTGTATGTTTTGGCTACCAAAAGTAAATTCTTTACTTAAAAGCGTTAAGATTGTCCAAAAGGCATATCTTAGTGCACTTCAAAGTATATTGGTACTATCGCAAACTTGGGGGAAAATGCTTAGCTATGTACATACACATGTGCAATAGGTATGACCACAGATTATTGACTGAATTCCATGCACTCCGTGCATGGAGGGACTAAGTAGCAGATTAAAATGAGCGTATGACCGTGATCCATTGGACAACTAACCACACCAAGCAAGCACACACCCAGCACTTATACTTATTATCCTTCTATACAGCCGTATTTTTCCCTTTCCTTTGAATTTCGAAACTGCGTTTTGAAAGAACCGAAGACTGGAAACCATGAGCTCACATTGGGAAGAATTTTATGCTGCCAGTCCTGCACCTGCAGATTTTGAAGAAAACAGAAAGAAAATCAAGGACTTCTGTGCAAAGCATGATGAAGCAAATCAAAACGTTGTGCTAGTAACGGTATCTAGTTGTTTCAGTAATGCATTATACATTTTTGATCCTTCAGCAATACACATTAACCTAAAATATATGTCCTAGCAATAGATAATGATTTCCCTTGGTGTAGTCGAACATTGGTAAAAAAAGCATGATACTTAAACAAGAACCAGAATTAAAGTATGAGTAAGATACTCATGATTTACTTCATTTCAGCTAAATTGTGAACACACCTGTATGCATTTCATGCTAGCACAAAGAAGAAAACAGCAATATTTTGAACCATAAAATCTTAAAAGTATTAAAATGGTGTTCACATTTTTTGCAGCAGACCTAACAGCAATATTTTGAACCATAAAATCTTAAATTGTATTAAAATTGTGTTCACATTTTTTGCAGCAGACCTATTTCTCTTACAGTCAGGAGGTACAACAGTGCCCCTTGAACACAATACTGTTCGCTTTGTTGACAACTTCAGTGCAGGAACTAGAGGCTCCTCTTCAGCAGAATACTTCCTGGAGAAGGGGTTTGCTGTACTATTTTTGTTCAGGTGAAAGTAAATATCACTTTATGCAATGTGATACCATCTTCCTTATTAATTGATTGTTATACTACTTATACAATTATTCAAATTATCTGGCAGCAAATAATGAATCTTAGTATATTATTTCTTGAGTTAAAATGGAAGAATAGCTTCATGAAAGGGGTTTTGAAATCCAGGCTATATCCAATGTGAAGAAAACCTTGGAGCATTTCTTGTCACATAAAAGCATAGTTTTTTTTTGTTTGAGGGGCTGGAGTATCCTGAGTGTCTTCTTTGTCTTTGATAGAGTGGTGGAATGTGAGATTTACTAAGCTTAAAGGGCAGTAGTAGGGCCACTCACAGGGGGAAGAGGTAGCATTGAGAGGATTCCTTCAATGTTTTTGTGTACTAAAGCAATATAATAAGCTTATGGAATAAAATGTCAGTGCCAATGTCAAGTAATTTATTTGTATGATGCATAATTTTATATTCTCTCCAAGCATATACAATACTTTCTATAATTATAAATGTTTATGAGGCCTTTGTGACTTTAACAAGTCAGAGGGCTCAGAATTTATGTAAAGAAAATATATTTTGTTCGTAAATGACTCTGTCAATCGCTAGGATCACATCAGTGCTGCCAGTGTGCTAGAATTTTGTCCTGCAGGTGTTCTTTTACATACAAATAAATCTACTGACATGGTGCTATTGGTTTTAATCATACTTGAAAACTGCCTACCTGGTCCAGATTTGAATCCACAACCACCTTGGGAACAGTAGGCCAGCACCTAACCAACTGAACCATCCAGACAGAATTTATGTAGGTGTCCCTGGCTGGTTTTCATAGAAAATAGAAGGATTTGAGTAATTACAAGTTTGCCAGTATTTTTAAACCAACTGCTGGAATTCTAGATGTCATAAAACATCTGGATTTCTATAAGGAGGGTTAATGCTAGCATTATCAAGGGGGGTTACTTTATGCCCAACTTCTGTAATTTTTTAAAATTCTGTCTTTTAATTTTTTGATTAAAGGCATGCATTTAATAGAACTTGTCAGTCACTGTTTCTACTAGTGAATTGTGTAATTGTTTTAAAGTTTTCATTGTTGGTCTTTTTGAGAAACAAATGTTAAGGTGGTCACAAAGTACTGCCTCATCAATATATTGTGATTCATGTAAAAAAGGAATAGTTAAACAATGTTAAAATTATCTTTATAAACATGACAAAATATAATACCCAATTTTAAAATAAATTTGTTTTAAAAATTGCTCGGACATTTTTTTTACCAGTGATGGTTATAAATTAACCCCACCCCTGTTGGTAGTATAAGTTCTGTAATAAGGATTGGCATAATATCTGACATGATTCATGTAAAAAAGAAATAGTTAAATAGTGTTAAATATTACTTTTATAAACATGGCAAGATATAATACTCAATTTTAAAGTAAATTTGTTTTAAAAATTGCTCAGGCATTTTGTTACCAGTGGTGGTCACAAAGTACTACATTGATAGTATAAGTTCTGGAATAAGGCTTGGTATTGCTAGGGTTAAATTCTCACAGTTGGCAGTACATCTAGTTTTGGGAGAGGGAGAGAGAGTAATGATACAGGGGAGACTTTGTGAATTAAATGCAATCATACACATTTGAAGTGTGTAGCCAACAACAAAAATCAACATTAATTAAAAATATCAAAGAAACAAAAAACAATAGATTTTGAATTATTCATCAACTGCTATTAATGAAACTTAGTGATATTTATGACAAGCTGGAGTTTTGTAGAAAAGTGAGGAATGTGAAATTTCAGCTGGAGAAGGCTTTAATGACAATCACAAGATCCTGCATCAGTGTAATAGTTGCAAATAATGGGCAGACATAACTTTCTTTTACATGGCCTTCATTTAAGTTCCAAAAGCAGAAAGCAGTTATTGCTCTTCATATAATAGTAAAATTTCTGTTGTTATTGTTAGAAATCCAAACACTAAAAATTTATTCAGGATTTTAATTTCAATTATACATATGTAAAACTTACAATGCTTTTAAATTAAGAGAGTGTCATTTAATGTAGTTTATCATACCTTCATTACAATATTCCAGTCTTTAATGCCTTCTGATCACTTCACATACATGGCTATGTGATTGTTTTATGACAATGGTTTGTCATTGATCACTGGCCAGAATCAGTTTTCTGACCTTTACTGTATAGGATTCCAGTGGGATTAGAGGTTTGCTAAAACATCTGAATCCAGGAGTCAGAATTTGTTGGAATGCATTACTAGTCCAAAGTCTTTAATGTGCATGGTTCTAGATTGTTGGGTATTGTTACCAAAACAAACCTCATAAAAGTTCCTTCTGTTTTTGAATATTTTTGATAATATCCACAGTGCTTTTTTAAGACATTACGTTGGTCTAAAAAAGGAAAAGGAAGCAACAGTATTTTGTATTTGAAAGAAAAACTGTTATATTGGCTCTTTTTGTAGCGTTTTAACACCTGTTTTTGGTCTTGAACCATGTTGCACCACAAGTGCTGGATATTGGTGAATCATGAAATGAAAATTGGCACAAGCAGATCTTCCATGCACAAGTTCATGTGGTAAGCTCGTACCTTTATCACTCTTGTTGGTATTCTATCTTCATTAATATTTAATAAGGATGATTACAGAGAGTTTAAACCATGGATTCTCAGCTTCAAATCACGGCTATGGCATTGAATTTTTCAGTCCTGATTGTTCTACCTCTCAAACACTGCCCATACATGTCTTGTGTATTTAAAAACACCAGCAGTGTTGGTTGGCATACAAAAATAAGTTTGAGTTTATTATTACCTTACAAAAAGCCATGTCTCCACCACCGATCATGCTGTATTTGTTGTCCCTTCATCTGAGCAATTGCTCTGCACCTCAGTTTCAACTGGAGAAGGCTCTTGCATAGTACAGGCATGTCCAGAAGTTCCCATTCCTTTTTACAGGCTTTCCAAAGCCCATCACTTGTTCGAGGGTGGTTACTTCCCAGTGCCCTTTTCAAGAGTCCAGAGGTGCAAAAATCCATCGGAGGGGCATCAGATCTCACTGGGATGTTACTGAACAGAATAGTGTGTATTCCATTTTTCCTGCTCCATTCTTTGCAAGAATGCAAGAGTTGAAACTGAAATGTGACTGGACAGCTTATTTTGGTCTCTCCCATAGAGAGGAATTGATTTTGGCCTTTTTAGCAATGCTATGAATGATCAGTTTCCCATTGTTGCTGTAACCAGCAATGATCATAAATACCATTAAGAAAATTAAGGAAATTGAAGCTATTAACAGTGAAGCAACAAGATTCTAAAGTAAGAACAAAAATAGAAACTAAAAACTTCACTTATCTTAGTAATATTGCAAGTTCTTTGGTGCAAAGCTGACACTGTTTTGAGTTGACTCCAACTCATTCTCAAAGCTATACATTGTCAGCTTTGCACCAAAGAACTTGCAATATTACTAAGATAAGTGAAGCTTTTAGTTTCTAATTTTGTTCTTACTTTAGAACCATTAAGAAACTTTCTGTACATTCTGCGTACCACCTTTGAAAATTTTTTCCACCCCTTGGTCGACAGTAAATTATACGGGGTGTGTGGCAGTCACAAAGATACACATATACCTCATCTAATGTGTCCACAAAATTCCATTTTTCTCCTACCAGGTGCTTCTCATAGAGCTTCCTGCTGTTGGTGCTGTGTTCTGAGATGTAATATGGCAACAACTTATGAACTCAACTTCTGTGATGTTTCTCCATATTTAAATCTTTTTTTATAAAGGTGTTGACAGTTTTGAGGGGTATTCCTAATTTGTTTGCAATGGTCCATTGCATGGCTGGATTATTGCCAAGATGAGGGCCTTGATCTTCCCTATCACCTCTGAAGAGCATGTAGTAGCAGGTCGTGAATTTGCCTGTTTTCTTCCTTTTGCAATTAATCCCATATGACCCTTTCCCTTTTTATTCAACAATGGGGTAATCCCATACTTCGACACAGCAAAATTTCACTTCTTGCATTCTTCATTAATAGCAGAATAACAATACTATGCTTGGAAAGGACAGTATTGTAGCCTTCCTAATATGGTTGTTTGCTTAGGCATAATGAGAGCCACACACATCTTGTTGCGCATGCAGAAATGCAGCAATCACATTCGTAATTTGTTATTAGAAATTGGAAACAACCCTCTGTATCGACAGTGTTACAGCCCCTAATAGACTGGTCTGTTTATTTAAACCAAAAAGATGAGTCGATTAATAACACTACAGAACATTTACTTATAATTTACCGGAACATGTTTCGGAGGCTGACTTTCCTCCATTATCAGTTGACATTGTCTGGTTCTCCCTGGTGTGCATGGTGATGTTTCCTCTGAGGTCTCCTCTGGTGGTGGTTCAAGGAACTTGCTAAAGATATCCTTCTGGGGATGTCAAAATTAAATACTCTGTTGATATTTTTAAAAATGAAGATTTTTTCCCACTTGGACAGCTCTTGTTTTCCCATTACGTGTTTGAGGAGTTTTGGTTCTGGCTTTATGTTGTGGGTTTTTGTCCAAAAGTGAGTGGCAACTGCTGATTTTTCCAACTGTTTGTTTTTTACGTTTCTAAAGTGTTCCTTGGATCTTATTTCTAAATTTCTTTTGGTTTTTCCTATATACACTTCATTACAGTCACTGCATTCAATTTGGTATATGCCAGATTTTTTATTGGGTGGGATGGCATCTTTGACGTTTGAGTTCAGTAAATTTTTTATGGAGCAAGTTGAATGTTTTATTGTTTGAAAACTTTTTTGAATTTTTCAAAGGCCCAAGGATGGAATGTGAATTTTTTTAATGTCATTTTCATTTTCTGCTGCTGTGAGTGTTGTAGTTTCTTTTAGTAACTTTTTTGTTTTTGCTCGTTTCACTTTTTTTATCTACTAATGATTTGGGGAAGGCGTTCTTTGTGCTATTTCAATTATTTTGCAATATTCTGCTTTGTATTTATTCTGTTGGAAGGGGGATGTTCATCAATCGATGTGCTAAACTATTGATGTTTGCTGTTTGTGGCTTCTTGGATTGTAACTATGTGCTTTAATGTACATAATTTTCTGTCTGTGTTGGTTTTCTGTGAATGCCAAAGTTTATTGTATTCTTCTTTTTGATTATTTGTAAATCCAAAAATGGTAGTTTCTCATCACTCTCCTATTCCACAGTGAACTTTATGCTTTTTTCTTAGATGTTTAGGAGTTTTAGAGCATCATTGATGTGTTTTTTGGGACTAATGCAAATATATCATTTACGTACATACTGCTGCCAGAATTTGAATCCATGGGAAACCTTTGGTGAAGCTTAAAGTTCACTCGTTCACACACAGGACGTGTCTCTATGAACTGCCTACATGGAGTTGAGGTACTCCCATGGACAGCAAGATCACCAGTTTTGTCCCCAATAGAACATGTGTGGGACCAGCTTGGATTTCAGCTCCATCCCAGTGCCCGTATCCAGGATATTGAGAACCAGTTACAGTAGCTGTAGACCAACTGGCCTCAGAAGAGTATATGCCAGCTATACAAAACCATTCCCAACCGAATTTGTGAATGCACCCAGGCCAGAGGAGGTGCAACATCTTACTGACAAGAGGGCTTGTACAGCCAACATTGCTAAATGTATCACTCCATTTTGTAATCATTGGAATATGGTCACATAACCTTTCAACACATGAAGTTTCATTTCATTTCCTCCACTCCTTCTAGGTGCTTCACTTTTTCAGTCAGGCAGTGTAAAACTTCAAAACATGGTACCCAGTTTATAGTGTGTATACTTTTTCTGTTTTTAATATTTCTTTTAATTAATACATGTCATGTGTAACTTAAGTCCTTAATCAGGGTAGATCATATAGGTAAGAACTGAAGGACAGAATTGTCAAAATTTTGGGATATTTTAGAATTTTGAGAGACAAAGCACTGTGTGAAATTGAGGTGTAAGTTGAATTAATGTATTCTTTTATAAACATAAAAATCCTCATATTTCATACATATAAATTAACATCTTTTCTTCCAATGTCTTGTAGATGTTTCTTTAATAAGGCATGCAGGTTATTAGCCCACAATGCCTGTTCTTGTTGGGTGGGTGCCACCTTAGCCCACAAGCAGGCTGGTTTTCTGTCGGGGTTTGCTCTCTTAGCCTTTGTTGATCCCCTTGTTGATCCAAAGGCAGCAGTTTCACACTTATTTATCTCCTGTGAAAAGGGTTGCCTCTTCTGCCATCATTGTCATACCAAAAGACTCTTCCACCCAGGGGGCACTTAAAAGGTACTATCAGCTAGGCCAACTATACCAAGGTTTTTTTTACGATGTGTCACTCCTCCCCCTCCTTTCTCAACCAGGACTGGGACCAGTTATGGCAGAGTTTTTAACTCTAATTAGAAAACGAATATTTTAAAGCAGGTTATTAAATCCAGAAATTATTGTTGTAGTTTTCTTTTTCTGGATTATTAATTCATTATTAGCTGTATATACAAAGAAGGTTCAAATAACCTAATATTAAGAGGTAGAACTGGAACTTAAAAATTCAATGCCACAACTGGGATTTGAACCACAGACCTTCCGCTTGCCGGGCGGACGCTCTACCACTGAGCTATTGTGACAAACTGCCAGAATGGCATTAAATTCTCAAGTTAGTTCGTATTTTTCCTGGTAAACCACAAAGGCAGTCTCACATCAAAGACAATTACCCCAATGGTGACTTACTATTGCAAGTACTTTATATCCCAGGATTAAATAACCTTCACATGGTAATTATTATTTATTTATGCCAACAAACTTACTGTTGGTGTTTTTAAACACACAAGCCGTGTGTGGGCAAAGTTTAAGAGGTAGAACTGGAACTTAAAAATTCAATGCCACAACTGGGATTTGAACCACAGACCTTCCGCTTGCCGGGCGGACGCTCTACCACTGAGCTATTGTGACAAACTGCCAGAATGGCATTAAATTCTCAAGTTAGTTCGTATTTTTCCTGGTAAACCACAAAGGCAGTCTCAAATCCCAGTTGTGGCATTGAATTTTTAAGTTCCAGTTCTACCTCTTAAAATTTGCCCACACACGGCTTGTGTGTTTAAAAACACCAACAGTAAGTTTGTTGGCATAAATAAATAATAACCTAATATTACTTAAAGCCTACAATCAATTATAATGTTTTTGTTAAAATGCATATTTCCTGTTGCTTCTTGCACGTGTAAAAATTTCTTTGTTGAGGACAATTGTACTATCAGCTATTAGAGAAACTTTGTGTATCTATTTTCACAAAATTACAACTTGAACTATCTGAACCATCAAAGAAAACTAGAAGCTGGAGAATCGGTAGAAGTGATAAATTGAATAAATCAATCAGTCAACAGCTTCTCAGCTTAAACATAGATTGGCATGGGTAATTTCCCTTCCTTCTCTGAAGTCCAAGAATAACCAACAGAATGACTATCTAGCAGCACATACAACACGAATGGCAATTGAGCAGAGCACCTCTATGAGGGAAAATTAAAAAGAGAGTCCAATAGTAATTGTGAATTGCCTTTTAATCATCCTTGTTCCAAATAGTATGATACAGTTTAGATGTCAGCACAGAGAACAGTATGATCAAATATGGCACTCATTAAAACCTCTACAGAAACACACAAACATTAAAAATTTTAATTATTTTGTATTTTAACAATGCTGCCAATGTTCAAAAGTATTGGAAAGCACGAATGCTAATGGCTTCATTGCCAGATGCAAGGCACTAGAAAACAACAACAACAACAACAACAATGCTGCCAATTGCTAGGATCATATCAGCATCACCATTGTGCTGGAATTTTGTCCCTTTGGAGTTCTTTAACTTACCAGTAACTCTACTGACATGGAGCTGTCATTTTTAAACATATTTAAAAACCACCTGGATTTGAACCTGCAACCTTGGGATCAGTAGGCCAGTGTCTAACCAACTGAGCCACCCAGACTGACACAAAATGGCGAAGTGGGGAGAGAAATGCTATTTGCAGGATAATTGCTTTTCCATTTAGGACACCATAAAGAGTTGTCCTGAAATGATGAATAGTCCTCCTAATCATATTGGATGATGAATGAGGACATGAAATGTATGCCTCTAGATCAGGAATCTAAGCCCACCTATGTTTATCATTAGTGGTAAGAAAATCTCTAGATCAAATGCTCAAGGAAATGATCCTGTCAGGATTTGAATCCATTCAGGACCTTGAGAGGCTACAATGGGTACACCTGCTCAGTTAAATTTTGTTACACATATGCTACATTCAAGATAATGATTTTTGCATTGGGGTTAACAGAACCAACGAACTTGAGGATTAAAACTGCATGAGACTTGTTTTGGGCTCTTCTTGTATTGACCCGTCCGATATGACGCAATGTTAGAGGACGTTAATTTAAAAAAAAAACTTCTTGTATTGACTGACAGCATGTGCAGATATAAGTTATTATGATCTAAGATGCATCATACCCACTGTTTTGAAGTTGCTGCAGTGTTAAGTACATCTCTACTTGGATTTTAAACTTCTAAATTTCACATCCTAGCTTTGCCATTGGTGGAAAACAGACTTCCTACTGCCTTTTTCTTACTGATTATTTATTTGAACATCAGCAAGTGTGTATATTTGATTAATTCTTTGTCATTTGTTATTTTCATCTCTTCTTTTGTACTTTATTTGTTACTGATAATGTGTTCTTATGATTTCAGGTTGAAGTCTTTGGAGCCATATGTACGTCATTTTGTGGGTAGCAAATTTTTGGATATGTTGGAAATCCAGAATAGTCCCAAGAAGTCTATCATGGGTAAATAAATGCAGGAAGAAAGTAGGAAAAATTGCAATTGTATAAAAATGTTGTTGTTGTTAGCTAATGCTGGATTTCTGACAATGAAGTCATTAATCCTCTTGCTCTCCAATATTTTTTGATATTGAAGAGAGCAATAGCAGTAATAGTAACCGCTTTTTAGAGAGCACCATATTTTTATAAAAATGTATGCTTCTAAGTATTGCTGGAAATCTCGATAGAATCATAAAGTTTTAACACAAATGGCTGTTGAAAGCCACATTTATTTTTCAAATTTACATTTGACTTCATAAACCTCCTACTGACTAATTACATAATGGCAGAAAAATGGTACTACAAAAAGTGAATAACATTCTTAAAGCATGAGGACACAAGAACACAAGAGTAGTCCAGTGTAGGTGCTATTTATTTAGAAGAATTTTATAAAATTGCACCTAATGCTTAGCAGTGTTGTAGCTAAGTGACTACTTGCCTCTCAGCAAAGTGGTCCAGGTTCAATCCCAGGGAACTGCGTATGGGATTTGTGTTGGACAAAGCAGCATCTGGGCAGCTTCTCTCCAGATTCTCCAGTTTCTCCTGCCATTCATTGTACCAGTGGGTCTGTCATCACCTTTCCTTTCATTCATTTCACCGTCATTTATTATCACCACTTTCCTCACTCTCATACCACTTCTGGTTGATCACCCATCATGGTACTCTCTCTGATCCTGAATTTGTCTGCTCCTAGACAGACATCTGTCCCTAGGTGCCCAGTTTGTTACTCCTGAGGGGCATAGAAGCTTATTTTTGGTGTACCTGTATAAAAAGTTTACTGGATGCTTAAAAGTCTCACATTTAGGAGATTTCTGCTCATAAGATAGATCTAGTAGACTCAGAGGGAATTTCTGAAGTTGTCAATTTAGTTGGAATATTCTAGTCAATAAAAGTAAAAAAAGACTGCCTTTGTGGGTGAATGGTCAGTATTCCGGATTTTAACTCAGAGATCCTAGCTGGGACTAAAGAATTTTTGTTTCAACTAGAATCGTTCTTTACCCTGTGGAGAATCTGGAAGTAAGAATGCAGGATTAAACATGAGTGTTTTTCATGGTAAAAATTAAAATATGATTTGAAGCTTTCCTGGCGACGAACATATTCAAGATGTTCTCGGGCTTCTAGCCAGGTGTAGTGATGCAGAGCCATCGACGTTTTGGGAGTGTACATCTCTCCCATCATCAGGATGATGAATGACTAGCAAGAGTGAAGGGACCAGTATATGTACTGTCCGCTAGTACGTACCGAGTAGAAAACACTCAGTCTAATGTGGAGGTGGTTCATCGCTTCGTTGGAATCTGTGTTTTCTGAGTTGGTTGATTTCCAACTTTAAGGCTGGTTTCCAGGAGGGACTAAACTGCAATCCAGCGTCCTGGTTCAGTGTGTTCTTCTCAGAGGAGATGGACAGAGCCTCCTTAACTCTCCGTTCATCGAACTCTTCCAACACACTCTGACGTCCACTTTCTTCCTGTTTGGTGGCAGATTCCATTGTCACCAGCAATAGCAAATTTCCACATGGAACACCTGGAACATGAAATACTTGCCACAGCCCCACTCAAGCCATCTCATTTCTACATGGACTAGACACTCTGCCAAGCTTCCTCACACACCTCAACAGCCTCCGACCCCAAATTGTTCACCATGGAGGTGGAGAAGGACGGAACACTGCCATTTTTGGACATTCTGGTCTCCAGAAACAACAGCGGTACTCTGGGGCATGCAGTGTATCGCAAACCAACAGACACTGACCTCTATTTGAATGCTCGTAGTTTCCATCATAAATCACAAGTCGGAGTTCTCTACACTCTGGCCCACAGAGCTGTGTCTGTCTCCAATCCCAGCCACCTAAAGCACCTGAGGCACACTTTCCGCCAAAATGGCTCCTCTGTAGACAACATTGAAGCCTCAATCTCCAAGGCCAAGAGAGGAAAACCACAATCTCAGCTAGCACCGGACAAGCCGACCGCCACTGCCTGCATTCCATATACTGGCAATCTATCCGGCAGAATCAGTAGAATTCTGGCAAAACACAACATCAGAACCATCCACAAGCCGCCTTGAAGATTAAACACCTAGTGAGGCCGGTAAAGGACAAACTGGACCTTAATGTACCAGGGGTACACCGTATACCCTGTGAATGCCGGGTGCCATACATAGGGCAAACCGGCAGAACCATTTCCTTCAGAGTCAAGGAGCACAAACGGTCCATACGCTTAATGCAGCCTGACAAGTCAGAGCTGGCAGAGCACTGCTTTGAAAACCACCACAGAGCCAACTTCAAAGAAACGACCATTGTGGAAAAATGTAGCGGTTTATGGGGACGGAGGGTTAAGGAGGCTCTGTCCATCTCCTCCGAGAAGAACACACTGAACCGGACGCTGGATTGCAGTTTAGTCCCTCCTGGAAACCAGCCTTAAAGTTGGAAATTGACCGACTCAGAAAACACAGATTCCAATGGAGCGGTGAACCACCTCCACATTAGACTGTTTTCTACTCAGTATGTACTAGCAGACAGTACATATACTGGTCCCTTCACTCTTGCTAGTCATTCATCATCCTGATGATGGGAGAGATATACACTCCCGAAACATCGATGGCTATGCATCACTACACCTGGCTAGAAGCCCGAGAATATCTTGAATATGGTAAAAATTAATTTAAGAAGAAAACAGTGTTACAAACCTACAGTTCAACAAGTTGTTTCTCAAGTTAAAGCTCCTGAAATGATCCTAGAAGTTCAGTTTAAGAGAGCTATACAAATGAAACAAAAAACAAATTGTAAAAACAAAACCTATAGGCTCTGTGACTTGGTTTTTACTATTATAAATTTGGAGCTTCAGGTTCAGTTGTTCAGCAGCTCATAATATTTGCATCACCTATATTTTTATTTTGTCCTTTGGCTTTTATACCATATTTTTAGAGCAATAGTAAGTTACATTTTTAAGCTGTAAATTAGTATTTTTAATTCTTTTGTGTCTTAATATGTTGTAGAATTATAGAACAATGCATTAGTTCAGTTCAGCTTTTTTGTCTATGTTACTCTGTTTCTCAAACAGTTTTTGAGTTTAAACCTTTTTTTTTTTTAAGTTTTTTTTGTTTTCCTAAACTAAAGTTTACATGTACGGATATCTCAACAGCAACTCCTGATGCATCTAGCAGCAGTACTGTGGATGCGGTGGTGGCAGCGCCGCTCCCAGTCTGTGCTACGGATCCACCGCCGACCACTTCCAGGCTACCGGACAACTCCGGCATCTCGCCTGCTTACAGTAGCAATGCTTCGACTACCTCACCGTCGCAGCCAGCGCCCCCTGTGGCCCAATCGGGCTTCAGTGTGGTTATCTACGGAGTCCCCAGAGACCTGCCAACGCATTACATTCTCTCCGCCGCACAGCACTAGTGGACCTCAGCAATGAAGGCCACGCGTATCATCACTCGCAGAGGGCCATCCAGCCTCATGCGACTAGTGTTCGCCGATTCACGCGACCGGGAAGCTGCCTTACGCACGGGCCTGCCCCTGTTAGGACGGTGCTTGCACGCTGAGGCGAGCTGAGCAGAACGCCAAGTACCCTGCCGCCGCTGCTGTGCCTATGGACACGAAGACACCCACTGCACCGCCACTCCTCGGTGCCTATACTGTGGTGCCCAGAACCTCACCAGCGACTGCACATCACATGATCTTTGCAGACGACGCCGGTACTGTGCCTCCTGCAGTGGCTTTGGTCACTTCATGGGACAAGCACAGTGCCCACTGTATCCCCGGTACGCACACATATACATACCAGCACATCCCAATGCAGCTTCGTGGCCTGCACATATGCCAGCACCCTTCACCGCAGCTCCACGGCCGTACACACGAGCAGCCCCAACCACTACAGGAACACCACCAGTCACCGCAGCCACAGTCACATCGCCACAGACCGTAGCAGTCCCAGCACCCGTCGTCGCCGATAGCATCCTTCGAGACGCGGTTCAAGGCCTCCACTCAGAGGTTCTGAACATTGGCTCTCGGCTGGAGGTTATCACAGAAAACAACACGCCGGCAAACAACACCGTCACTGAGCTCCTACAGCGCCATGACCACGCCACAACCAACGCCCTAGCAGCAATCCAGACACACCTCACGGAGCTCATACAGATTCTCACCAAAACCAGCAAAGCACTCGCCCGACTACGCCAACACATCGAGACCATCTACTGCAACACACAGAAAATCCAAGACACCACAGCACTAGAGACTAGAGTCAACCAGATATACGACTTCATCACACTCCCCAGATTTCCCATTGGTCCCCCAATGCCACACATAAATGCTCCAAGTCGTAGGTCAATGCCAGGGCATCCGCCATGATATTAGACCTGCCTCCATGCACCACCCATCATAATATGCACCCACAATTTTCTGGTTTGCTTTGGCGGTACCGGACCTCATGTCACCCCTGGTTAACAAATAAATTGTATCGCCACAGAATAACTTTAGTTTATGAAAAAAACTTTAAAAAAAAAAGGGTTTAAACTCAAAAACTGTTTGAGAAACAGAGTAACATAGACAAAAAAGCTAAACATGATGTATAACCATAGCGGATAGAAGAGATAGTGTGAGCTCTTCAGGAGTTACTATGGTTCGCTCGCAAGATGGCACTGGTGTCGCGGTTGCTTGACTTTAGTTCACGAATGCATGGTGAAAATGGGTTTCATATTATCAGTTAGCATTTTAAATACCTAAAATTGTAAGCAGGAATATTGGAAATACTGTTTTGAAACATCGTCTTTCCTTGACACATAATATAGGATGGTATTTTACAATAATGGGTATTATAATTAACGAAGAACAGTGGGAAATATCTACTTACATGATTTTACGCTGAAAAATTAAACCATAATGCATTATGTATTTTTTAAGCATTGTATCTAGAACCAGCTTTTGTTTTTTACTTAAATAATTTAAATTGCATTTATGTTCGCAACAATTAGTAGCGAATTTCTTTTCTACTATTTTTAATTTAGCCGTCTCTTTAGATAGCAGGATTTTAGTTCTAACTAAATTTCTATTGAGGTTTCTAATTCTTTTCTTCAGTGTAGCAATTTCATTATTGACACTTGTGTTTGTGACCTTGGAGGAATTAGAACTGTTTTCTGTGAATTCCTCATTGTTGAAGGACGGCGCGTTTGAAATAAGAACTGGTTGACTGGATCCTGCATCTGGTAATTTACTGATTGTTGAATATTGCTTTTTCAGTAATTTTTTGTCTCTGTTTTGTGGAGATTTTCGGGATTTATGCACTGTAGTTAAGTACCTGGGTAAATTAGGAAATATACAGGGAATTGCCCCTGGCTTTAACCGCCGTTTAATTCTAGGGATTTCAACTAGTTTTCCATGCACAACGAATGAATCAACTTTCACTAAAAAGTCCTCTGGAAAATGTTTGTCACAAATACTAGATTTAACAGATAATTTAGTGTCTTTCCTAGGAATAGACTTTTCCCATTTGTAAAACAGATTTTTATCTTTAGGAGGAGTAAAAAAATGTCTAGCTTCTGAGCAGTTTGTGTATCCTGAACGACACCCGGGTACAAAACAAGTTGGCATTTTTAATCAATTATTGATGTTGCTTGAAACGTACGTTTTGAAGAACACACACATTTATGCACAAAATTAGAAGCAATTTCACAAGTTATGTACCTAATTACTCACAACACACAACGCATACGTATAAAATTGTCTGTACTTCCGAATCACATACTAGGCAGTTCGGCCACATTTTAAGGCGGCTGCAATCGCCACGCCGCAGTTTCGGTCAGTTGCCACGGGACCACGGATCATGCAGTGAACTAGCGGGAGAGCTCACACTTTCTCTTCTATCCGCTATGGTATAACTAATGCATTGTTCTATAATTCTACAACATATTAAGACACAAAAGAATTAAAAATACTAATTTACAGCTTAAAAATGTAACAGTAACCATGTAGACATGCTTTATACTATTTGTAACATACTGTAAAATTTTGGTTTATTTATATTTTTGGTAAAATGTTTTTGAAGCCTAAAACTACTGAAAAATAATTAAGTGAAATCACATTTTTAGCAACTGAAGGACCTCAAACTTTCCTTAAGTGCTAACTCGTGCTAACTATTTAGTTCAAAGTTTTTGTTCTATAATGTAAGTTGGTTGCCATACAGTAAAAGAACCTATTTCCAGGTAAAAGAGAAAATATCTTGTTGTGGAGAAAATAGAGACTATATTATTTTCTGCTAAGTGCTCTGGACATTTAAATTCTTGTGATAGTTTGAAAGAACTGAAATTAGAGGTACGTATGAATTAGAGTAATGTTATGAAGCTTGGCACACACATATTTTGTTAATTTCCATAGCCTCCTTGAACGTTATGGTCATATCAGTGGCTTTGAGTGAAACACTTGATGGTGTTTTTACTCTTTGAACTTTTAGGTTGGGTTACCACATCCACCCTTCCAGAGTCTTTGGTGGGTAGGAAATAACCTTAAAGAAAAATTCCAACCCTGGCCAGGAATTTACCCTGGAACCTCTAAGAAAGATATCAGGTCACTTGACCACAGAGGCAAAATGGTGGTAAAATTGCAGAATATAATAATTGCCTATTTGACTTCAATTCAATAGACCTTAATATAGATGGAGGTGATGCAACTAAAGCTTGTCAATGAGAGCTGTGTGCATCTCAGATTAAAGGCAGGTTAACTCGCTTGATTGAAGGTCACATGCCATTTCCATTCCTTGCATTGTACTTGCCAGTCCCACTTCTACTCTCTTTCCATTTGTTCACTGTGATATGCACTCCTCGAGATGTTAGGTACTGGAGGCCGTAATAAGCATACTGTCTCCCTGCAACAGACATAACAGTATGGTATGCTATGTTTATGAAAATAATTTTCTGTGCATCCTGCAGATCGGCAAGCTTTAGTTGCACCGACGCTAGTGACCCAAATTTGTATATAGATTCAGTATGCTAACGGAGTTGCAATATTTACTATTATTAACTAATTTTTTTTCAGTGCGTGATGAATGTACAAATTCTGTGCTGCCTGTGCTGTCCAAGTATAAAACTGTAAAGGAGAATGGAAAACTGCTTTGTATCTCCTTCACTTCTCTTACTGATTACTTGTGGCTGTTGAGAGCGTCATGTGAATCTCTTGCAACTTTTAAGTCAAGAGCTATATTGTATCTTGCTGCTGCTGTTTCAGACTTCTATGTTCCTCCTAGCAAGCTGGTTAGTACCTATAAGCACTTGTGCTAAGATTCCTTTGAATAGCCACTGTCCCATTCATCAAGTGAGGACTGGACTTCAATAACGGGCTAAGTGCCAAATACAAAAAAATTGAGTTAGACCCAAAAAACAGTAGTAAGTGCAGGCTAACAAGCAGGCTAACTGCCATGACCATGATCATAGTATATATAAGACCCGACAGATGGCCTGTGAGGTAAGTTCCGAACCGCTGGTGATGCTGAAACAGGCTAGGTGCCAACGAGCTTTAGTTTTGATTCTTAGCATAGAGGACAACACCACTGTGAACTCTAACCTAATTACTTTGTTTAAAACTTGTTGTGTTTGTGTCTTTAGTTTGTCGTTTGTTTTTCATGGTAAATGGTAACAATGGAATTAAACAGTGACAGCAAGAAACAAAATAATGGAGAATCAATTCGGGATGAAAACAAACGTAGTAGAAGTGAAGGGAAACCTTATGTCAACAATAAAAACATGTCAGATGATAAATAAGGAAAAATTGAAGCTATTAACAGTGAAGCAACAAGATTCTAAAGTAAGAACAAATTAGAAACAAAATGATTTAAATTTAGATTTAAAAGACATTAATAAATCTTTGATTAAAATGAAATGCTCTAAAATTTTGAAAGATATAAATAAACATCATCCTAAAAGTAATTATAATAATCAGATTATTAAATCATTGAAAGAAAAGGATGTAATTTATACTAAAGCTGATAAAGGCAACAAAATCGTAATTTTAGATCAATTTGATTATATTAATAGAGTAGAACTTTTGCTTGAAAGTAAAGATTACTTAAAAATTGATAATGATCCTTTAAAATCATGCATTTCAACTTTTAATAAAACTCTCAACAAAGTGAAAATGATACCTAAAAAAGAAAAAAGTATTTTAAAAGTCAATAATCCTGTTTTACCCAGGTTGTATGCACTTCCAAAAATTCACAAATCTGGAAATTAAATGAGACCCATTATAAATTATATAAATTCACCTATGTATAATTTAGCTAAGTGGTTATCTAAAAAATTTAGTACTTTTGACAAATTTGAAAGTTTAAGTATTAAAAATTATTTTGAATTAGTAGAAAAGATTAACAACATAGTATTATCTGATAATGATAAACTCGTTTCTTTTAATGTAACGGCTTTATTTCCTAGCATTCCTAGAAAAAAGCTTTTGATTTTTTTAAAAAAGTGGTTAAATTCTTTAGAATTAAACAATGATTTAATAGATGATTTTGTAAAACTTACAAATCTTTGTTTAGCTCAAAATTTCTTTATTTTTAATGGTAATTTTTTTCAACAAACTTCTGGCTTGGCAATGGGTAGTCCACTTTCGCCATTCCTTGCTAATCTTTTCATGAGTTTTTTTGAAACTCAAATTACAAAATCATTCCCTCTAATTTTTAAAATATGGTATAGATATGTGGATGACATTTTTGCTGTTGTCCCTAAAAAAACAGATAAATGATGCTTTAAAACTTTTAAATTTATAAGATAAAGCTATACAATTCACTTTGGAAACTGAGAATAATGGATTCCTTTCATTTCTGGACTTAAAAATTAAAAGACATAACAATAAATTCAAATTTGGTATTTACAGAAAATCTACTCACACTGATAATTACATAAAATATAAAAGTTTTAATCCTTTTGCACATACATTTGCTTATTTTAATAATTTAATTTATAGGTTAATAAATATACCCCTTAATAAAGATGAATTTGACATAGAATATAAACACATTATTAACACTGCAGTAATTAATGGTTTTAATACAGATTTTATACATAAAAAGATAGAAAAATTTAAGTATCAAAAAGCTGTCAAAGAAGTTTCAACCCTTAAAAAAATAAAAGATAATTGTATATTTAAAAAGTTTACTTACCATCCATGGGCCAATAAAAAATTTACAAAGATTTTTAAAGAATATGGAATAAATTTGGTCCCTCAAAATAAATTTAATATACAAAATTTACTTAATTTTTCTAAAAAAGATAAAATACCAAATTATAAAAAATCTGGCATTTATCAATTTAGCTGTTTAGATTGTGATAAGGTTTATATTGGTAAAACTAAACGTCATTTAGAAACCAGAATAAAAGAACATTTTAGAAATATTAAATATAAACAAACTGATAAATCAGCTGTAGCAGATCATTTTTGGTCATTTAATCATGAAATTAATCCAGAAGTTAAATTATTAAAACAATTAAGTAGTCCTATAGATTTAATGGTTTGGGAAAAAAATTTTATTTTAAAAAACAGGAACCGTGTTATGAACTTTGAATTACCATCTATAGATTGTATTTATAAATTTTTGTTTTCAGAGATTGGTAAATAAAAATTGAATATCAGTATTTGTTTTTCAGAAAAAAATAAAAGATTGTAGCTTTGGTAACGAATTTGTTTATATGGCTTTGAGAATGAGTTGGAGACAACTTGAAACCCAGGGTCAGCAAAAGAATAACAACATTACTAAGATAAGTGAAGTTTTTAGTTTCTAATTTGTTCTTACTTTAGAACATGTCAAATGTTTTACTCACGTCAGCTTTCATGCTATAACATGTGTGTCCATATTGGTGACATCAACAAGGAGTTCATGTTTTTGTGACATGAGCGTATGAATGGCCAAGGCGGTAATGAAATTGCTTCATGCCTGTTTAAAGCACTCAGTAGTCCTGAATTTATGAGGAAACGAAAACTTAACATCTGGTCTGATAGCTCCATTGGCCAGAATAAAAATAAAATGATGATATTTCTTTGGATCTATTTAATGATTACAGGCAAGTATGATGAGATAAACCTTAAGTTTTTGGTCTCCAGTCACTCATTTTTGTCATGTGACAGGAATTTTGTTCAGATCGAGAAACAAAAAAGGGTTGAAAAGTGTCAAGTTCCTAAGGATCTGGTTAAACTGATGGTGAATGCAACACCGAGCAATCCCTTTGCAGTTGCTATGCTCCAACCTGAAGACTTCTTTGATTTCAAACAAGCAGCCAATTCATACATCAACATGACAAAACTAAATATTTCCAAATGCAGCTGGATTAGAGTTTAAAAAGCTGCACCCGGGGTTGTCAAGACGAGAACAATGTTTAACGAAATTGAAGCATGGAGCACCTCCAAAGTTCTCAAGAAAGGGATTACCAGTAATATAGTCAAGGACTTGGTTATACCATCACAACCGTGTCAAAACCACTTGTCAACTGAGAAGAAGAGAAATCTGTGACAAATGCTGCCGTATTTGAAAGAAGAAAATCAAGAGTTCTTTGAAGAATTAATCAAATAAAAGAGCTTTGTATTCTTTAAAAGTAAAAAAAAAAAAGGGTTCAGAATTATTAAATACATGACAATGTATGTACATAATGTTTCTTCTTGTCAAGTTACAGTAATAAACAGATACAATTACCAACAAACCTTTTGATGTCTTTCATTGGCACTTACCTCATTTTTGCAGATAAATATGTATATGGCACTTACCACGTTCTTCATTTTTCTGACTAAAATATTTTTTTTCATTCATAAGGGGGAGGGAATTTAAAAAACTTTTGTAATACTAATATAATTGTTAGCCTAGATAATAACTAAACAATTCGGTTCAGGTTTTTATATTGAAAGCTTTTTGACAAAACACAAAACATTGAATAACTCAAAATCAACTTTTTGGCACTTAGTCCATTATTGATGTCCAGTCTTCAAGTTATGTTTAAATCAGGAATGAATGTTTTATGTAAGCTGATAATGTAAAATAGTCTGAAAGCACTATTATAATGTTTAGTACCCTTTCACAATTACAGCATATAAGCAATTCATGTAAAAACCCTACCCTTCTATCCACTTCCTCTTTGTTACTAACTGATATTTTAAAATATATAATTTTGGGCTTCAGTGGAGCCCATCATACATATTAATTGTCAATTATTCGTCTAGAATTGAAAATTATGACCAAAGTTTTGGTTATGTTTGTACTCTATGTATAGAAGATATGTTCAGTGCTTTATGTTGTGTTTAACCACTTATATAACATCAAATCACATTTAAAAGCATTGAAACTTTCACACAGTGAAGCCATGAATTAAGTGATGGAAAATGAAATAATGTTAAATAAGGAAAAAATGAAGCTATTAACAGTGAAGCAACAAGAATCTAAAGTAAGAACAAATTAGAAACTAAAACCTTCACTTATCTTAGTAATATTGCAAGTTCTTTGCTGTAGCTTTGAGAATGCGTTGGAGTCAACTTGAAACTGTCAGCACAGCACCAAAGAACTTGCAATATTACTAAGATAAGTGAAGCTTTTGTGTTTCTAATTTGTTCTTACTTTAGATGAAATAATGTTGTTAGCTAATGCTGGATTTCTGACAATGAAGTCATTAATCCTCTTCTCTCCAGTATTTTTCACTGATGGAAGAAGAGAACAATAGCAGTAATAGTAACCACTTTTTAGAGAGCACCATATTTTTATATTTTGGCAGTCACATCGCTCTCACAACCGCCAGAATGTCTGGAGGACCACACCTGTCATTGGTTTACGGGCCTCACCGACCTGACCGGGAGAGTTATCAAAATAAAGTCACCAACCATATCCTCTGATTACCAAACAGAGGATGTATTACATGCCATGACAGGTCAGCATGTTAGGGGTAAAGAGGTTATAGAGAAATTAGAGAAATGGAAAGGATGGAAAAATAAAGACTCCCTAGCCCTCGGAAACCCTAATAGCATTGGGGTCGGAAGAGAACAAGAGATGACCAAGGATCAGATAAGATCAGATAGAAAAGCTACAGTGAGGAGCAAAACACCAGTAAGAGGAAGTAATGTTCTGCTCAGCTTGGGTATCTTGTGGTCGCCGTCCACATATCCCCTAGATGGGGACCTCTGAGGTGCAGACATAGCCTTGTAGTTATGTTATTATAGCCATATTACCTAAGTGTATATCCTTATTATGTCTCACAGATTCATTTTCTATCATCAAATTATACCCAGCATTGGTAGCTAAGGCCATTAAGGTACCAAATCATAAGCAGGTGGTCTATTGTTCAAATCTTGCCAGGACTGTCCTTCCTCACTGAGCTTTTTCCAAGCTTTCCTCAGTCCTTATAACTGGTAAATGCCAGGGAGTTACCCTAAATTTGGGCCTGGAATTGCCAATTAAGTATTGCATTTTATGTATGTGGCCACCATCTGTGGTGCTGTATATAGTAAGAATGAGCATTAAACACTACTAAAAAATCAAATAGCATTTTGTTCAATGGTAATTTTCTTTAAACATTTCAAAGATAGAGTTAATTGCTTCATCAAATTTTGAAGTGATTGCATGTTTCTGGGCAAGAATATACTAAAACTAAATACAAATACAATGTACTGAGAAAAGAAGATTGAAGATATGCAAGACATGTATCAAAAGAATTATGTTTTCAGAGACAGTTATATCAAGAAGAAATAGGGTAAAACATTCTCTTTGTTTGGCTTTGCATACTTGGAATATTTTAATTTGAAGTGTTTGTTATAGTTATTAATAAATTCAAATTCAAGTATTGGTTCTTATGGCTGTTACCACCATGTGGCACACATTCTGCAGTGTCATTGAAGGACAGAACTCTCTATATGGGACTTAGCTAGTAAGATCATGAGTGAACACAACAAAATCAAATCTTTTTCTTATATCTTATAAGTGAGGAATATGTTAATTAAAAACAGCATGTTTTTAAAGTTCTATTCAAAGGAATTATGTATGACACAATTATGAAGCAAATGAACTAATTTGTAATGTTTTTATAACTTAGCTACAAAAGAAGATTTACACCATCTTACATATTGTACCCTTAGAGCTAAATAAAATACTTGATTATGAATGTCAGTCACCTGCAGAAGTTAACACATTTGCTTCTTTGTTTCAGCCAACACACAAAATGCAGTCTGAAGCTGGTCCACCTACTATTTCCCTCCAACTTGTTCCAAAAATGCTTGAGCCTTTGGTGAACTTATGGATTCCTAAAGCATTTGTGGTATCATTTAAACTTGAAACAGACGAATCAATCCTTATTTCTAAAGCACGATCTGCTCTGGAAAAATATCATCATAGTGTAAGAATGCTGTGATTTAACAAATTTAGTGTTCAATATTCTCATTATCACATTTATTAGTTTTAAAGAACAGTATAAGCTTTGAAAGTGTTCAGTTGATTAACAGAATACTACTTCATAAATATTTGGGATATGAAGTGATCATTATTCCAGTAGAATGTCTGATACATTTCTTTATTTTAAACAGCAAATCATTACGTACTATTATTTATTTATGCCAACAAACTTACCGTTGGTGTTTTTAAACACACAAGCATGTGTGGGCAATATTTGAGAGGTAGTACTGGAACTTAAATATTCAATGCCACAGCTGGGATTTGAACCACAGACCCTCTGTCTGTGGCATTAAATTTTTAAGCTCCAGTTCTACCTCTGAAAGATTGTCCACACACGGCTTGTGTGTTTAAAAACACCAACAGTAAGTTTGTTGGCATAAATAAATAATAATTACCGTCTAAAGGTTATATTTAATCCCGGGACATAAAGTACTTGCAATAGTAAGTCACCATTGGGATAATTGTCTCTGATTTGAGACTGCCTTTGTTGTTTACTGGGAGAAATATGAACTGGTTTGAGAATTCAGTGTCATTCTGGCAGGTTGTCACAGTAGCTTAATGGTTAGAGCACCCACCTAGGAAGCGGAGGGTCTGTGGTTCAAATCCCAGCTGTGGCACTGAGTTTTTAAGTTCCTTCTAACTCTCAAACATTGTTGACTAGTTTGTCATTGTCAGCCTTGGGCAAGATAAACTTTGTATATATCTTTCTCTAGAAAAAGTGTTTGTAGATGTAAATGTATTTGGCTAAGTAGTCTTGATTTCTTCTCTTCTTCCAGTCTCCCTGTGCTCTGTACTTAGACTTCTCTATAGTTTCCTAGGAAAACCAGCTAAAGCTGCATATTATCTGTTTTCATAAAACCAAAATTCATTTTGTTATTAGCATTATAATTTATTTGTCTCAGAAATCTTTAGCATTTAGGTTAAGTACTTAACAGCCAATTATTTAATATTTCATGTGTAAACCTATGCAAATTATCAAACTGCATGTTTCTCAATTTTGAGTTTGTGCTACATCTTTGTGCTTTGGTATCTTTTCATATAGCAATAAAAGCGTTATTGCCTGTTTACAAGATACTATCGATACGTCTAGCAGTGTGCAGTTGATGTTGTTAGCTAATGCTGGATTTCTGACAATGAAGTCATTAATCCTCTTGCTCTCCAATATTTTTCACTGATGGATGGGGCATTAGAAGTGGCCGGGCATATTTGAAGGTGGTTTCGATCCATTTTCTCTTGCAGATCACATAGTGGACAGAGTGGTGAAGAATATATCCCAATTCTGTTTAAATGTTTTGCCAGACTATCATGTCCTGTAATCAACCTAAAGGTTGCAACTGCTGTTTTTCGAGGATACTCAGGAATTACTGTTTGAATGTTGGGTAGTTCCCATCTTTTATTCTTTAATTTTTCATAGTAATATTTTGCAATAATTTTTTTGAATTCAGAGTTGACTAATCTTTTAGCTGCATAAAATGGTAGATTAACTATTGATTTCTGCACATTGCCGGTACCCTTTTTTTGCAAGAAAATCAGCTTTCTCATTACCACTCAGTCCGCAGTGAGCTGGTATCCATTGGAAGACTAGGTGTTTTTGAAGTGCTGTTAGATGGGTAAGGATTTTCCAACATTCTATAATTGTTTGGTTTTTTGGTGACAACTTGGAAGTAATTGCTATAATTGCTGCCCTGGAATCTGAGAGAATAACTGCTTGCTGAAAATGTCAAATTCTGTACAAAAGATTTTGTAGGGCCATTCGAATTGCTTCAATTTCTCCATCAAAGGTTGTAGTTCCATAACTTAAAGATTTGTATTAGGAAAAGAGGTGACATGTTGTGGATTCAACCAATATTTTTAAGTTCAATTATAATATTATAGAGTTAAACAATAATTACTTAAAAATCTGATGTGTTGCACTCACACGACTTTCTCTACTCTTGTACTAACCATTCTTACAAACTCTTATTCCTATATTTTCTTCGTGTTAGTTAAGATAAACATTTGCACAACTTATCTTGTTGCTTATTTCCTTGTAGGTGCAAGGGGAATGTTAGAATACAGTAGGCTTTGTGCGATAGTCAAATGTTTTAAAGCTTTGAGATTCTGTTGTCTTTGCACACTCAACATATAAAAAAATGAACAACAATGATCCATTTCACGAAAGTTCTAAGTTTTCCGAAACTCACACACACACACACATAACAAGGAATATCTGCAAAATGGTTCACCCTACAAAAAAATTTATCTGGACATAAATTGTGTATTTTAGCAAGATCTAAATTTTTTGTATTTGCAAAAAAGGGTACCAGCGGTGTACAAAAATCTATAGTTAATCTACCATTTTATGCAGCTAAAAGATTAGTCAACTCTGAATTCAAAAAAATTATTGCAAAATATTACTATGAAAAATTAAAGAATAAAAGATGGGAACTACCAAACATTCAAACAGTAATTCCTGAGTATCCTCGAAAAACAGCAGTTGCAACCTTCAGGTTGATTACAAAACATTTAAACAGAATTGGGATATATTCTTCACCACTCTGTCCTCTATGTGATCTGCAAGAGGAAATGGATCGAGACCACCTTCAAATATGCCCGGCCACTTCTAGTGCCCCATCCATCAGTGAAAAATATTGGAGAGCAAGAGGATTAATGACTTCATTGTCAGAAATCCAGCATTAGCTAACAACAACATTTTTTGTATAGTATGATTTGGTCTATCTCTAACAGTTTACCAGTTATGCAAAAGTCGTCTAGAGTAAATACGACTACAGGGGCTATAGCCAGAAAATTCAAGATATATATTTCATTTGTCATAAAAATATCTCAAACATATGACATTTTAATCAAAATCGTTAGAGCCATTTTCAAGAAAATCAAAATTTTCCATGTAAAGGGTAGTTCAGGGTGGGGCTATTTTCTTCAAAATCTTCATGTCGTATCCTTGAAAGACATTAAAGTTAAATACCAACTTTGGTTTTTAACTGACTTTTCGTTTTTTAGTTATGCTGTACACAGACTGACACACAGACACACACACAGACCTTTTTCTAAAAATGCTTTTTTTGGATTCAGGGGGCCTCAAAACATATTTCCAGTGAAATCTTGACATCGAATTTTTGGGTGGAATACAATACTTCCCCTACTTACCAGTAGAGAAAGTAAAAACATACTGTACATGTAGATTAAACTTACACATTGTTAATAAATATAAGTGAATACTTTATTAATGCAAATACTCATCAGCTGAGTAATAACATTTTTCAATTAAAAATTGCTTGAGATGTTTTTTGAAACGGTGAATGGAATACTTAGGAACATTGTCCTTAAGCCACTGCTGCACGTGTTTTGCCTTTATGCACTGGTACAAAGTCTTATAATATTATATAATTGTGTTTTTCAATAAGATTCTGCACCTGATTATTGCCGTAAAATGTTTGACTAAAGGTTTAAGGCAGTTTTACATAGTATAAAATTGTAGAAAATATTCATCTTCCTTTTCCAGGCACATTCATACTCCTTCCTCAGTCACGATATCTTTGCTTTGTTTCCAAACATTATAGTTTTGTGAAGCTAACCCATAAAGGATCAAAAACAGTTTGGTGTACTGTTAGATACATTTGAGGATGTAATTATAACTATCACTTTGTATTTCCTTCTTTTAGATGGTGATTGGAAATATTCTTCAGACAAGGAAACATAGAGTTGTACTGGTGAAACCAACTTCAAGCTGTGAAATCATACTGACTCCAGAAGAAATAGAATCAGGAATAGAAATAGAGTCTAAAATTGTAACAGAACTTCTTAGACATTACGACACATTTGTTGGAAATACAGCATAGTGCTTCAAAGAGAATTTGCTAGTTTATTAAGCTTTAATAGTGATTTTTAGCAGGTTACAGAGGAATTGAAGCAAAGAGGTATACACAGCTTTTTATAGCTTTAACTAGGGCCTATGGAGTTTCTGGGCAAAGGTATTTAAGAATTCAAATGATTTCGTTACTGAATTATAAAAGACATATTACAAGTTGTAAATATTTTTATAAACATTAAAAGTTGTTATATCAATGATTATTATTGCCCTCTTTTAATTGTTATTCAACCCCCACTCCTTAATATCCTATGTGTCTGACATCAAAAATCTTAATTGCAGAAATAGCTATTACAAGAACATGTTATGAAATTATTTTGTGGGGCCAAGATAATGTATTTTTTGAAGATTTATAATTTCAGTATAGAGAAATTACTGTGCAACAAGTAAAAGGACCAAATACCGCAGAACAAAACAGCAGGACTCTATCGGATCAGTTGCCTAGATTGTGACCAGATTTACATAGGAAAAACCAAGAGGAATTTAGAAACCAGGTTAAAAGAGCACATGAGATGCATCAAATACAAACAGATGGATAAATTTGCAGTTGCACACCATTTTAGATATCCAACCACAACATTACGCTAAACATAAAACTTTTAAGAGCTACAAAACATGCTGCAGAGTTGGATACTTGAGAAAAAATTCATATAATAAAAAACAAGCTCCGCGTAATGAACTTTGATTTGCCTCCAAAAACCCTTTATGGAAGTTTATTGGCTCACCACTAGATGTCATCTCAACCAGCCATACATCAAACAATATCAACAAGAACCAGTTGTTTAATTCTGATGATGGGAGAAAGTTGGGCGGCTCTTGAACCGGTCAAGTTTAATTATATGTAAGTGATGTTTTGTGTTTCAATCAGACTCAATTTTCATTATAATTTAAATTCATATCACTGTTACTAGCTTATAAAAATATATGTATCATCATTTAAATTTTACTACAAATTTCCATGATTACACAGACACGCTGCTCACATATTAAGCATGTTTGGATCTACTTACTTGTGTGAGTATATCTTTTCATTAATGAAACCTGTAAACCTGGTTACAGAAACCAATAATCGAACAATTTAAAATGCAGTCTCTGGCATTGTACAACAAAGACAATTATGTACTCCAAATGTTGCAAAGATAATTAGAGGGAAAAGCATAGAGAAAACTGAGGTGTGAATCATGATTGAGTGCAATTGCAAATATTTAAAGTAGCACCAGCATATAAATGGCACAGGAGCTATGAAATGGAATGTTAGTTTGCTCTTTTAAGCACTCAGTTGAATGTAATATGAAATATTTCTATTGCACTTTGTATACATGGTCAATACTCTATAAAGTAAGAACAAATTAGAAACTAAAAACTTCACTTGTCTTAGTAATGTTGCACGTTCTTTTTGGAAAAACTGACTCAAGTTTCGAGTTGTTGCTTCACTGTTAATAGCTTCAATTTCCTTAATGGTCAATACTGTCAATATAAGTGCAAATTGTACAACTGTGCCACCACTGACTACTTCAACCTGTGCTGACCTTCCATTCGTCCGCTTCCAGCCTTATAGGCATTAGGCTAAAGAGTATGACATCATAGTGCATTGAGTTGGGGCTGGCTGCTCTAAGAATAGTGATTTGCTTTTGGTTTCTTTTTAAGAATACATCTTATTTCCTTAAAACTGTTCACAAGATTATGAATTGAATCTGTGAGGTGCATGAATGGCAGGAATCTGTAAATCACTGACTTACTTCTCTATGAGAGTTTAGTGCATTGTATTGTACTGTGTTCTTTTGATCAGAATAAGTCAGACTCAATGATATGGAACATATCAACATTACAACCATATAATTTTTGTTTTTTTTGTTTCTTTTTTGAACATCCAAGCACAACCATTATATTAGAAGAAGGTTAACACTAGGGGGATAAAGAAGCAATATTATAGTATTTCTCTATGTTGTAAGTAGTATGCACAAGCAGAAACTTTCTCAATTGTTTTTTAAATCTTAAATGTAATTTTAGTTTACACAGTAATTTGGACTATTATAACTATATGTACCTGTATAACAGAGTAGCAGGGACCATTTTGATAAATGTACAAGAAGTTACATACATGGCCTGTGCAAGTCATTTCTGTGTTTGGTATTGTGGCTGTGTACCAGACAATTAAATTTAAAGATATTATTATCAACTACATAGCACATAAGTGAACATATGTATTGACCGGTGAGTTTCCAGGCCCCCCCATGTGATGGTACAGGTGCACGGGGGCAGGAGAGCTAAGCTGGCCTCCGCTGGGGTGGTTCTAACTGAGAAAATGTAGAGACCCTGCCATATGCTCTGTTGTGACAATGTTCCGGCCACTCTTGGATCCATTTGCCTCATCCAAGCTCCCGGGAGTGCCCTGCCAGGGACAGAGGCACAAAAGATTGCCTTTCAGTCGAGGCACTAAGTCACCCTCCACAAGTTGTCATTGAGTCCATACTATCAAAGGCTTTGGTCAGATCAGGATGTATTTCTTGTTATCAACTGCATTCAATATGTCATTGGTAAGTCTACATGTGACATTGTCGATAGGTAATCCTTTCCTGAAACCAAACTGAGATAGTTTTAGAATGTTATTTTGATCAAGATGCTTCATAATATGTTTATACATTGGTTTAAAAAAAGTTAGCACTATGGTTAAAGCAATAAAAAGCTACGTATACCTCTTCTTTTCAATTTCTCTGTCACCTTGCTCAAAAATTACTATTAAAGGCACATAAACCAAGAAAATTCTCTTTGAAGTATTATGCTGAATTTACAACAAACAAGTCATAATTTGTAAGAAGTTTTGTTACAATTTTAGGCTCTATTTCATTCTTGATACTATTTCTTCTGGAGTCAGTATCATGAGCGCCGGCAGACCTTTTTTCAGGGAGGGGAGGGGTGTTGGAAGTTTGCGATTAGTTCATTATTCTGTTGCCAAAAACTGTAAAAGATGAGTTATAGTATTTGTTGTGGATAAGTGTATTAATTTATGCTAAATAAAAGCTGTTCTTTACATCAACATTAAAGCAATAGTCTAATAGTAAATGATTGCACATTAGATTTATTATATTCCAAGGGGGAGCCACGGCCCCCCTCACCCCCCCCCCCCCCCCCCTTCTTCATGACGCCCATGGTCAGTATGATTTCACAGTCTGAAGTTGGTTTCACTAGTACAACTCTGTGTTTCCTTGTCTAAAGAATATTTCTAATCACCATCTAAAATAAAGAAATAAAAGTTACAGTTACAATCACATCTTCAAATGTACCTAAGAGTATGTCAAACTGCTTTTAATCCTTATGCTCTTATGGTTTACTAGATATGCCAAAGTCACCCAGATTGTAGAGGACTTCTGAGGACATTCTCAGAAAATTCAAAATATACATTTCATTTGTCATAAAAATATCTTAAACATATGGTATTTTAATCAAAATCATTAGAGCGATTTTTGAGAAAATTAAAATTTTTGAAAAATGTGCTATGTAAAGGTGAGGGGATTTTCTTGACAATCTTCATGTTGCATTCTTGAAAGATACTAAACTTAAACACCAATTTTGGTATTTGATCAACTTTTTGTTTCTGAGTTACGCTATTCGCACGCACACAGGCGCACATGGACACACACACACACACTCGCATAGGCGCACAGACTCACACGCACACAATTTCTTAAAAAGTTTGTTTTAGACTCAGGCAGTCCCAAAACATGTACTTCCAATGATGTCTTGATATCAAATTTTTGGGTGGTTTAATTAGCTTAAATAGACCAACCAAACACATAAAACAGGAATCCACGCAAAATCCAAATTGTCCTCTATGCAACAAAGAACAAATGACTGAAGATCTACAAACCTGCGAAGTTCAACCTGTTGCATCCACTACAGAGAAATATTGGGGTGCCAGAGATATAATGACAACAATTTTTGGGTGGGATGCAATTCTTCCCCTACTTCTATATGGAGTAGAGAAAGTAATAAATTCGCAAGAATAAATATAATATTATACATCACTAGTAGGCATTGTTGTAGTAGAGCTAAAGCAATTTTTAAAAAGACAATTTAAAGTAATAAAAAAGACTAAAATTTAATACATTAATGCAGCTTTAAGTCCAAATTTTCTTTGTATCAGGAAAGTAAATTATTTTTTTAACAGTAAAAACAGGATTAAGTAAAGATGTAAAGATTTTCTTTGATAATTGCATATTGGCAAATAAATCAATGACCATTGACTTTAATGCATTGCTCCTTTTCATTTTCTATTTGCAATCAAGCCAAATCATTTAGATATTCCCGAGTCACAGATCTTCTAAACTAGTTTTAGATCTGTTTTATTTAGAAAATGGCCTTCAAGCTTCGGCCTCTGCATGCAACAAGCAGTACATACATTGGGGTAGTAGTCAGAAGCTGAGGAACTATATTCAGTCAACATTAGGTAAGCAAGACACAAATATAGCGAGCGCCTACTCGGCTCTGCGCGGCTATCGGTGTTCTACCAGGGCGTGCGCCTAACGGAGGGTTAAGAAGTGCCACGTGGAAGAATCGGGCGGTTCCCAATTGAATAGCGATCTGATGACACGATAAAGAGCGTGAAGTGTATAGTGATGTGTACTTCGATGACTAAAGTGTTATTGTCAACTGTTTACCCTTTGATAAGCGTATCTTAGCTTACGAAAATGCCTAAGGGTAAAAAGAGAAAGTGTCACTTTTCGGATGATTAGGTACACAAAAAAGTGGCATTTTGTCAAGAAAGGACATGCGGATCAGGAAGCGTTGTGAGAGATTTGTGGCTGTTTCATCTCAGTAGCTTACGGAGATAAGCCAGATTTGAGGCATCACATTTCTACGAAGAATCATACAAATAAATTCGTGGTAGCATCGACATCAAAGCCTATTTCTACATTCATAATTAAACAAGATACTCAAGAGGAATTGCTCATTGCTGCTGCAGAACTAACGACAGCTTATAAAGTTGCCAAACATTATCAATCCTTTAGTTCTCTTCACTATAGGTACCATAAAACTGAATCTCGCAATGTATCCCGACTCCAAGGTCGCCGCTAAGCAGTCTACAGCCATGACCAAGGCTACAGCGATTGTTAAAAGTATTCTCGCACTACACTCCCTACCCGATTGCATGAAACAATTGCGACAAGTTTCATTATACAACATAGGCACCGACGCATCGAACCACAAAGCTGAAAAAACTTTTTAAATGAAGTATTGAACCCCCATTCGAATGTTACAGTTTAGAAAAAGAACTCGATAAAAATTGCTTTTTTCCTTTAGTTGTTCAACGCTTTACTGAAACTGAGGGAATCCAACAGAAGCTGTTGAAGTTTGATTCACTGAATAACGAAAAATCGGAGACCATCAGAGCTTTAGTTGGATCGGTACCCACCGGCACTGGGTACCGGTAGCTATAGAATTGCGCGAATAGGGTAATGCAAGTTTTAAAACGTGCAAGTCTATGGCGGTCCAGAGGCAGTTCGAGTCGAGGGGGAATGTTGATTTCCCCCGCCCGAGTGTCTTTATCGCAGTACCTAGCCGTCACACGACTTAACCTGCGTGATGAGTTTTGATGGTTTGCTCTACCGGGATATTTTATTTACTGGGGAACAACTTTTGGGATCAGGGGCTTTTATAGGGGCGGGAAGGATGGTTGGCAGGGATTGGTCCGCGAGCGGGCAGTGCGCGGCTTCTGATTGGCCACTTTCAGCCAGTCAGGTGACGCGCTAATCCCCACCAGGGTTCTGGCCGTCAGTCACTCACTGAGAGGTGAACTGAATAGGGTGTTTCTCTCTGTTTTGAGTACAGATTGTAATTTTCGCCTTTTCCATCTTCCAAAATTAAACCGCTGGACCCAAAATGTCCTTTGGCAATCTTTTGGATGGTAGTCGGCGTGGCTGTCTCTGGTCGTGTCTTCCCAGAGTATTCACCAGTGGATTAGGGTCGTTCTGGAGTTTGTTGTACATTGTTCGAGCGCGCGTTCTTATCACGTCGACAATGTACGGAATACCGGAATGTTCGTGGAGGATATGGACAGGAAATCTCCAGCCAGTATCATAAATCATCCTTAATGCCCGATTCTGCAACGTCTGGAACCTGATGAAGTTGGACTTCGCCACCACTCCCCAGATCTCACATCCATACAGAACCAGAGGCGGGATAATCACACGATATAGCTGGAGCTTAAGGCGAATAGGCATGGTTTTTGACTGCAGGATTGGATATAACAGCCGGAGAGCAGCGTGGCCTTGTAGCACTTTGCCCCTGACATGATGTCTATACGTCAGCCGCCGGTCCAGTGTGACCCCGAGATACTTCACCGTAGTGACCCAGGGATCCGACGGCGCCGAAGCGCGAGGTCTCGCGGGAACCGGTTAGCCAGCGTGTTGGCCAGGAGAATGCCAGAGCTTTTCTCCGGGTTTATAGACATACGCCAGTTCTCGCACCATCTACTGATGGCACAGAGATGGGCTTGTACTTGGCGGTAGCTGTAGCGGGGGTTCTTGTTAGTAGCGAAGATCATGAGATCGTCCGCGTACTGACAGATGTGAGTGTTTGGGTGCATGTGGAGATCGGCCATGTAAGCAGCAAAAAGTGCCGGTGACAGTACACTGCCCTCGGGAACTCCTGCGACAATGGGCCTTTCTCTAGAAAATGAACCCTCCACTTTCACTCGGAAGCTACGTTCCTGTAGGACACTAGTCACCAGGTGAATGTATGGAGGGGGGATTTCATGCTGTATGAGCTTGTAGACAAGCCCCTCGTGCCAAGCGGTAGAAAATGCCTTTTCCACGTCAAGCAACACTGCCACCGTTTTAGCCCTCTCCTGGTGTTCAGGGAAGCTTTTTCGGCTACACGCAGTAGTTGCTCAGTCGTGGAGTGGCCAGAACGAAAACCAAACTGGTGTTCCGGTAGGAGACCTTTTTCCTCCAATAGAGGTCCGAGGCCGGACAGGAACAGTTTCTCGAATACTTTCGAGATAACTGGCAGGAGACTGATGGATCAGTAACTAGATGGAAAAACCGGATTTTTGCCCTGTTTTAGAACGCACACCACACGCGCCTGCTTCCAGACAACTGGAAAATGACACATGCTGAGGCATGCGTTGTAATTTCGGGTCAAGTGAAGCACGGCTCTTAGGGGGACGTGCTGGAGCATTTCCGCTGTTACACGGTCCTATCCAGGGGATTTTCGGGCTTTTAGGGTTTTGATGGTGTTAGTTACCTCGCGAGGGGTAACTATCGGGATGTGGAACTCCTCGTGGCCCGCGGGTTCGACTTCTAGGAAGTCTTCTACCGCCTGTTCTACGAGGTCAGTGTGGTCGTCGTTCTGTGGATCTTCCCTAGGCTGGAATTGAGTTTCCAGATAGTCTGCTAGCGCTTCTGGTTTTTCCCTCGGTTCGAAGACAAGTTTTCCCCGAGGGCTATGCACAGGGTGCTGGTGTACAGATTTGTCTTTCCGCAAGCCTCGGACGATGCGCCACGGTTTCCTCTCCTGGAGGTTTACGTGACGCAGCGTGTTTTCCCAAGCTGCTTCCCTATGTTTTCTTAGGAGTCGTCTCACCAGGGATTTGAACCTCTGGTGTATTACTCCTATCCTAGGATGACGGAATCTCTGCCATAGCCTTCTAACAGCATTTTTTGCTTGAATGAGGCGTTTCAGTGGGACAGGGATAGCTGTAGGATTTGGTGCGTCGGTAGGAATGCGGTGTGTGTGAGCACGCACCGCATTTAAGACTGAGGTTGAAAACCCCGCGGCTGCCTCCTCGAGAGCCTCTATCGAGTCTATTCGAGGGCGTGCTTCCACGGAGTTTTGAAGGGCTAGGACGGCTAAGTCCCAGTCGACTTCTTCCACCCAGTCCGGCACTTCCAGCGCAGTGAGATTAACGTCTGCGTCGACCACAACAGGGTTGTGATCAGAGTCCAGACCGTTAATCACCGAGAGGTCCAGGTGAAATGGTATGTTCTTGGTGACTATGAAATCTATGATATCCGCGGCGCCGCGTGCCGGGTAGTGAGCTGGACCTCCGGGACCGTGCGCGAAAAGGGCGGGGTTCCCGCTAATGAGACGGTACAGTCCCCGGCCCTTTACGTTCTGGATGCGGCTGTGTCAGCTTGGGTGTTTTGCGTTGAAGTCGCCTGCAATGCATACCCTGTGGTGTAGGTTCAGGAGTGCCGTGATGTCCGCTTCATGGAAGTGCCCATCCGGCGGGTCATACACCGCCACAACCACTAGGTCGTTCCCGCCCAAGGATAGTCTTATGGCGGTTGCTTCCAGGTGTTGTAGCTGAGGAATGGTAACAGGAGTGTGGAGTCTATGGCGGTATGGACCGGTTCTTAAAATACCAATCATATAGTTGTTTAAAAATTTTATAGATTTATTGAATCCTTCACGTAATTGACTGAATATAATCTCATACGATATACCTAATAATGGTGAGACGATAATGTTGCAGAAATATATTTCTTTTTGTCTCATGTTACAAAGAACAAGAAAGAAAAACGCGCTTAAAAAATAAGTTCGTCTGACGTTAACGATTGTCATCGGCTTGTACCAAACCATGTTAAATGTTGATCGGTAACAGTGAATATAATACATTACTACTTAGCACTGAAATAAAGATTTGATCTGTGTTTGTACTCACGAGGCGATCGGCAGAGGAAGTTTCCTGTTGAAAAATGACTGCAAAGCAAGATCTTTTTTTGTCTGCCTTGGAACATTTTGAAAGGTTAGGCGAGTACCGGAAGTTATAATTTTCCAACTAAAGCCCTGCAAACTTTTGTCTAGACACTTTAAGACAACTGCAAATTCCATTAGATAAATTAACCGCTGTTTGTGGAGACAATATCAATACCAACTTCGAAGTACTTCATCGACGTGGCCAGCGGAATGTGTTTCACCAAGTTAAAGAACTAAGAAAAAATGTAGAAGGAATTGGGTGTTCTGCCCGTATGCACCACAATGCCATATCAAGCGCTGCTTGAGTCTTAACTGACCACATAGAAATAATCGTCACGAAAATAGTTAATTGTTTTTCGATATACCGGGAACGGCAGAGAAGCAAAAGGAAATCTGCTTATACGTTGTCAATCATCAGACTCTTCTATCTCACTCAAAAATAAGATGACTGTCGTTGATGCCCGCAGTTGAGGGGTTCCATTAAAACGACCTTTTGACGCCGAAGACGTCATTCCCTACAATAATTTCAGATTTTTTCAGTAGTCCGATCAGTGAAATTTGCTTCATGTTTCTGCAGTCAGACTTGGCTCTGTCTGAAAAGAATAAAATCTGCTGTGTTGCACTCACATGACTTTCTCTACTCTTGTACTAACCATTCTTACAAACTCTTAATTCCTATATTTTCTTCGTTGTTGTTGTTGTAGTGTTTAACGCCCGCTTTTACTACTACGGCACCGCAGGTGGTGACGCTGATGATACATGGAATGAAGATGGAGCACCGGTGGAATGAGATGGCGGGGGAAACCGGAGCACCCGGAGAAAACCCGCCCTGACGCCGCTTCGTCCATCACGAATACCACATGCGGGTCACTAGGTGGTAGGCGAGCGCGCTAACCGCTCGGCCGGGGCGCCGCCTATTTTCTTCGTGCTAGTGAAGATAAACATTTGTGCAAATTATCTTATGGCTTATTTCCTTGTAGGTACAAGGGGAATACAGTAGGCTTTGTGCGATAGTCAAATCTTTTAAAGCTGTGAGATTGCTATCTTTGTACACTTAGCATATAAAAAATAAAAAACTATGACCCATCTCACGAAAATTTTAAGTTTTCCGAAAGTCACACACATAACAAGGAATATCTCCGAAATTGTTCACCCTACAAGCAAATTTCTTTTGACATAAATAATGTATTTTAGCAAGATCTACATTTTTTGCATAGTATTATTTGATCTATCTCTAACAGTTTACCAGTTATGCAAAAGTCGTCCAGAGTAAATACGACTACAGGGGCTATAGCAGAAAATTAAGATATACATTTCATTTGTCTTAAAAATATCTCAAACATATGCCATTTTAATCAAAATCGTTAGAGCCATTTTCAAGAAAATCAAAATTTTCGAAACATTTTCGATGTAAAGGGTAGTTTAGGGTGAGGCTATTTTCTTCAAAATCTTCGTGTCGCATCCTTGAAAGACATTAAACTTAAATACTATCTTTGGTTTTTAAACTACTTTTCGTTTTTGAGTTATGCCGTCCACAGACACACACACGGACCTTTTTCTAAAAATGCTTCTTTTTTTATTCAGGGGGTCTCAAAATATATATTTCCGGTGAAATATTGACATCGAATTTTTGGGTGGAATAGGACACTTCCCCTACTTACCAGTAGAGAAAGTAATAAAAAGCGTGGAGAAGAATAACGTCTCAATAATTGAAATAAATATATTGATTGGCGCTCAAACATGTCTGAATGAAAAGAATATTGCTAATTTTATTGGCATGCAAACCAAGATGAATCTGACTAAATTAAAGAATCAGAATCCTAACTCAGAAGTAATTTTATTTCAAATTTTGAGGAAGAAACAGTGGGTTTCTATACCACAGAATTTGATTGCTTGAAGAAATTGGCTATTTATTTTAATAAATATAAAATATAATATTGAATGACGTTATCGTAAACCCCAGATTGGGTGATGATTGAAAACACTAGTATGTACTTGACTGAAAATGGTGTGAAGATTTCAAGCAGCAATATATGTATCTGAAGAGCTTTTTATAAACTAATCGTGCCTCAGAAGAATGGAAGTCTGAACACTCTGTGGAAGAAATGTGGATTTACTTTCTTAAGGAAACCGAAAATCATGAACGCAAGTGCCAACTGCTAAAATTATACAAGTATTTGTCTTCTATTCCTGCACACAACGCCATTGTGGAAAAACGTATTTTCGTCGATGTCGGCCCATTGGACTGATGAAAGAAATCGACTTCTGCCAGTCCCTGTGGAGTCAATCTGACAGTGCCAGTTTAACTACAGGCTGATTTGAACAGAATTTTATAAATACGTAAAACGGGAAAAAGAATTGCTTAAAAAGGTGAAATCTTCTAAAAAAATATGGTGATGGTGTACCATCCACTTCTGCCGCAACAAGTTCCATGTAATTGTGTTCTAAATAAAAAGCAATTATATGAAATACATTTTTACTTTCTCTACTGGTAAGTAGGGGAAGTATTGTATTCCACCCAAAAATTCGATGTCGAGATTTCACCGGAAATACATGTTTTGATGCCCCCTGAATCCAAAAAAGCATTTTTAGAAAAAGGTCCGTGTGTGTCTGTGTGTGTGTGTCAGTCTGTCAGTCTGTGGACAGCATAACTCAAAAACGAAAAGTCGGTTAAAAACTAAAGTTGGTATTTAAGTTTAATGTCTTTTAAGGATGTGACACGAAGATTTTGAAGAAAATAGCCCCACCCTAAACTACCCTTTACATGGAAGATTTTTCGAAAATTTTGATTTTCTTGAAAATGGCTCTAACGATTTTGATTAAAATGCCATATGTTTGAGATATTTTTTATGACAAATGAAATGTATATATTGAATTTTCTGGCTATTGTCCCTGTAGTCGTATTTACTCTGGATGAATTTTGCATAACTGGTAAACCGTTAGACATAGACCAAATCATACTATACAAAAAATGCAGATCTTGCTAAAATATACAATTTATGTCTCAATAAATTTTCTTGTAGGGTGAACCATTTCGGAGATATTACTTGTTATGTGTGTGAGTTTCGGAAAACTTTCGTGAAATGGGTCATCGCTGTTCATTTTTTTATATGTTAAGTGTGCAAAGACAACAGAAGCTCAAACATTTGACTATCGCACAAAGCCTACTGTATTCTAAGATTCCCCTTGCACCTACAAGGAAATAAGCAATAAGATAATTTGTACAAATGTTTATCTCAACTAACAAGAAAGAAAATATAGGAATAAGAGTTTGTAAGAATGGTTAGTTCAAGAGTAGAGAAAGTCACGTGAGTGCAACACATCAGATTTTTTACTTCATTTCTAGACCCCATCTCTGAGAATCCCGACGAGGTCCCAGCTAGATATGGCAACCCTATTTTACCGCAAGATAACTTTTGAACAGGAACCCTTCCATTATTGGGTGTTGGTAGAGTCCACATTTGGGGGGCCCTTGGCTTTGAGAATCTCAGTGCAGTGTTCTGGTTACTCCTGTTTACCCAGGACCCTCTGGATTAAGGTCCTGGTTTACCACAGGAGCTTACCTAGTTCGCCACCAAGTAAACTATTGGCATGTTTAAAGTTTTAATAACAAGTCTTGTCAATGCTCAAATTTAGTATTAAGATTAAACAACATTTAAACACTGATTACCTGTTGTTAATCATTACGAAGCTTTATCAGAGTAATGAACATAAAATTTGCATACTAGATACCTGTCTAATATAAAATTCTAACATTTATATAATATGCTAATTCCTGTAAATAATCTGCTCATCTATAAACAAACTAATACATGAACTATCATATTCAGTTAAATTTATATTATCGAACCATAGTTGCTTTTTTGAAGATACTGCGCTTGTGAACTTGTTTGTTTCATGGATCCTGTTCATCTGAGGGACGCACTTCAGCTCAAAAGAAAACCTGATGTTTCAATTGTATTCAGTTTGTCCTTTTGGGGCCACTCTGTAAAAATTGTGTATATAGAAATGTAAACAATGATTACTGTATTATTTATTTCACGAAACCATTAATTCATTGTATTTCTTAAGGTGAACAAACTCTATTCTATTGTATTCTAAGACATTGTTCTCAGGAGGCATTCATGACAGAAAAATCACTTATGTTTTAAATCAAAAGGAGAACTGGTCTTAGTACAGTGGAATCCCGATAACTCGATCTAATGTGGACTGAGGGGTTGTCGAATTACCGAAATGTCTAGTTCAGTCTAGTTTTACGTAATAATGGGCCTGTTATTCACAATCCATGACCTAATATTGCAAATTATATAAATACATATACTAGCACAATATAGGAATCAAAGGTATAATATATTCTAAAATTATTTGTGCAGTCTCTTTAGCACATCCAATTTAATTTTCATTGTCGTGTTAACTTGTGTTTCCTTCTTGTTTGATATTTTCACTGGCACAAACAAATTCAATGCAACACTAACAATAAGCCTAAAATTTTGGAAGCTGCACTGTAACCAGGCATAACTCAAAATTTAGCTTACCACTTACGCATGTATCGTTTAGACGTGGCGAATGATCTTGTTTGAATGTCCTCGAGTGACATCATACAAATTGATGATGTGGGTAATGTCTCTGTATACTTTCTTGAAACAAACAAGACACTGCCGATAATGAGAGCGGGCACTGTACTTAGTCACGCACGGCCCACGGAAGTCGGAAAGATAACTTGACACCTTTATGGTCTTATAAATACAAAAATGAACTCGATCATAAACCACTGTGGAATTGTCACGTCTTTGTACCGGTAGAGCAACAAACCTTCAAGCCTTGCAAGCAAGTGCTTGTGCTTTATATCTACATTATTAGCGGCAAGCTTTTGGTTTCGTAATAATGGTCTGCTGACTGCATACATTCTGACTAGATATTGATGGTTATTACGTCCTTTCGTTAGTGTGAGAGAGATTGCGGTAGGTTGTACACGTACACTAATTAAAGTTTACCCATATTATTCATACCGTATTGTCGGGGGCGGTTCCTCAGTACGTGCTACCGTGCTGCAGCATGCTAAACAACTTCAGGAATAACCAACTTTAAATATTTTGCAACACTTTAGTTGTAAACGAGACTTGATTATGTACAATATGTGTTATATTGTGCTGGACAGACAAGGCGTGCGTCGTACACAGCAGCACGGAAGAGCGTTGTGAGATAGCAATGTTACAAGTTCGTCCCTTCTCTCCCTTTCGCCACCTACCCTGCCTTCACAGCACTGTACCGTGCTCCAGTTAGTGACGCAAGTTCCACTAGTTAGTTTGCTTGCACATTTGCAGTGTGTTACTCTCCTCTCAAGCACCCGTGTTAAATAAAACTTGCGGAAATGAATTCAGTGTATTCTCTGTTAAAGAATTCATTCTCTACTCGATCCTTTGATGAAAAAATTAACGTTAAAACATTTGGAAGACCTACTTCTAATGTTAGCATTTTTCAGACAGCCAAGGGAGGAAAAGCTACTGGTACTTATACAAGACTTTTGATAGTGACATTTTTGCGAAATATTCATGGATATGCGGTTGTGAAATTCGAAATGCCCTTTTCTGCTTTCCTAGCCTGTTGTTCGGAAGTAATGATTCCTGGTCAAAAAGTGGTATAAAGTTCCAGGCCACTTAAATGAATATGCAAATAAGCATAAATTGAGTAGGGAACACTTGAGTAAACGTTCTGGATCTCACTACTCTTTATGCAGTTAGCATTGATGTATATCTCAGTTCTGAATATAGCGAGTCTCTTAAACTAAAAAGGAGGAAGTTTAAAGATATAGGTATAATTTATCGAAAATAATAGAATAGATTATGCTGTTTGGTGCATTTGGATTGGCATTAAGGGGACACGACAAGACAAAGGAATCTGAAAATTCTGGAATATTTATTGGATTGATTAACTTAATAGTTAGTGTCGACAGTGAGTGCTGTAAAAATCATATGGAGACAAGTACCATTGCTAAATGGACGTCAAAAACAACACAAAATGAATTGTTACAATACTCGTATATACTGGATGTCTACCACATGAAAATAAAAGAAGAATTGGAGGTATTTGTAGCCTTAGTGGCAGATGACCCAACATGTGTCAGAGCATCAGCAGTTAATTCTTATGTATCGATATGGGATAACGGTGATATCTACGAAAGGTTTTGGGTTTTTTAGAATAATGGACAGACTGCCATAGAATTATCCGAGTGTCTGGTTACAGAGTTAAACAGTCATTTGAAATCAACACCAAACAAAATCACTGCACAAACATTTGACGGCGCCGCTGTCATGAAATGAATAACAAATGCTGTACAATCTAAAATAAGAGAACATTATCCTCTGGCACATTATGTACACGTGAAGTACACTATTATACCCATCAGTTACATCTCTTAATGGAGAAATCTGCTTCGCAAAACAAATCAGCAAGAGTGTTCTTCTCCATCTTGTCAGGATTTCCTGCTTTCTTCTCACGGTCACCCCAGCGTATGTCAGTTCTCGAAAAAATATGTTAACTTCGTATCACTACCGCTTCTGCCATTAGATGGAATTTTAAGTCCCGGAGAGTGAGTTATGTTTCTGAAAATAGAAAAGCACTTATTGGATATCTTCTTGTACTTGAGGCTTCTTTTTCAAAAGCCGCGGGAAGAGAAACAAGAGGGATAAGACACACCTTGCAAGACGGCGAATTTCTGTTCTGGTTAAATTTTTCCACCGTTTAATGCCTCATGTTGATATCCTCTATAACCAACTACAGATGAGGAAAACTGATTGCATTAAAGTTAGCCATTCGGTGAAAAACTTGATGCAGATGATCGACGGACTGTGCAAGACCTTGTGGACACTGCCTCTACCGAAGAAGATCAACATGGGTTTAAGCGTAAGCGAAGGGATTGCAACAAAATCGCTGACGTTAAGGTGTACGATCGCACCACAATAGAGACGAAATGCTGGTTTGAGTCAATAGGTCAACTTGATGTTTGTAAGCTCTTAGACACAGAAAAGTTCGAAGGATATTTGATAAATTTTCCAGAGCATATTCTAGATTTGACTGTAGTGATATATCCCATGTTAAACAGGAACAAACTAAAATCAGAGCTTTCAATAATTTATGAAAGGCAGAATTTCATAATGGGAGTGGGGCATTATCACTACTTCAGATGCTCCATTCAAACAATCTGGTTGAAGCTTTTGATGAAATAGCAAATCTCCTGAGGATTATCGTCAAGATCCCTACGATTACGGCAGAACGGCGTTGCTTCTTTTTACTAAAGCGGATCAAGTGCTTCCTAAGGGATACAATGAAGCAGCACCGACACTCGGCATTCGCCATGCTCTCTGTAGAAAAGAATCTAGTTTCGGGCATCAAAGACTTCAATACTGAGGTCAACATGTTTGTCGGCATGAAAAATCGTCGGGCCGATTCACTACTATAATCAGAAACAGGTGAGTACACTTACATTACAATTGTATGAGCATGCATCACGCTATTCGTTATGTTTTATATGATCAAGAAATAATTCTAAAGTATGTTTATTCCTGTCTTTCACTCTGAATATTCTCGCCAAGAATTAAAAGATCGCTATTTTAATTTATTACCATTCTCAAAACCTAAAACATACATTTAAAATTATATTGTCTTTTTTTTTAAAAAAAAATAGAACACATGTATTATAAATATATTGTCAGCTATTTTTGAAAATACGAAGTAATATTGATTTGTAAGATTTTTGCATATTCCTTATACAATGACTTAATTTTCTTACCTGGCTTTCTCTGTCTACCATAATTAAATGGTAGACAAAGTAGAACTACGCATAACATTATTTTTCTAAACCTAGGCACTTACATCTTTTCCATGCAATTCAATTTAAAATAAGCGCATAATTAACCTGAAGGTGCCGACTAAAGATGTTCACCAACCAAGATAACCGAAACTCTCTAGGGTTTTTGCACACGGGCTATGTATTGGTAATTGTGACACTGTGTAGTTGGTCACATTGTAAGTGTCATATGGCCATGTTGTATTTAGAATTCTTCTTCCGGTAGTTTGGCCTGTGCTTAGGTATGTGAACACAATGAAGATTTAGTATCAATAAAATAAGCTGTAATCTTTAGAAATAATTTTAATGTTTATGATTATATCATTACTTCAGATGAAAATATTAGTGAATGAATGCTTATAAGTTAGGTGTTATATATGTTGCGTAGAATAACTTCTTGTAATATCGGCGTGGTATGCTGTGTGATAGTTAACGTTGTGGATGTCTAAATTTGTTACATTCTTTTTAATTTTGCAGCCTTAGGCCCTTATTTCAAGGATGGGGGCCTACAAATATATTACAGAATTGTATCGCAAGAAGCAAAGTGATGTGCTGCGATTTTTACTCCGTGTCAGATGCTGGCAATATCGTCAGTTGACGAAAATGCACAGGGCTCCTAGGCCATCTCGTCCCGACAAAGCTCGCAGGCTAGGATACAAAGCGAAACAAGGTATGTAACACTAAAAAAAATTGGATGTTGATTTTCCGGGCAATAGCGCAAGCTCGTATCAGTGTATGATACTGGTTTCCATCTCCGAATAGCTAACGGCACTAAAGTGCATAATGGTTGTATCTCTATTTAGTGAAAGCAGTGTAAGAATATTGTTTGACACAATGATGTGGTTTTACATAAGTTTTTGAGAGCAGGTGTGTACCAGATTGGGTAGCATGCATTTAGGTTAGCTCTCTTGGCAGCTGGATCCTTCTTAATCCCTTTTTCGGTTAAGATTGCGTTTGCGGCAAAATCGTCAATTCATTAGAAATACTGGGTAGGTGCAAAATTACCCTTAGTTAATAGTGGCTTAAGAACAGGTCTTATCAAAGTTGAGGGTTCGCTGTCCCGGATAAACTTAGAAAGTGTCTCGTGAGAATTTTGTCCAAGTCCCACTCGGCAGTGTGCACAAATTCTTACGAAAGTTGCTGTGTTATTTCAGTGTTAACTCAGTGCTGCCAACAGCACTATTTCTCCATTAATTTGTTGCCAATATAAAAATTCAATGTTTTAGCGGGACCCCGGCAGTATGCTAGTGAAGTTGTTAGAAGCAAGTTGCGAGAGCCAAGACTTGCTTCATTAGCTTTGTGACGTACCTGTGTTAGTGAATCGTGGGTAGTTGCAAAATTATCCTAAATCAATCATTATACCATGGTATAATTTGTTTTATATATTATCTGGTCATTTACTAATCCTTAACTGAACTTGCTTACATGTTTTAAAAACTAATATTTTGCAAGTATATTATACTTATATCAAACTAGACACTTGTGTGATATCACTATGTATTTTCTATAGTTTTTAAAATATGACATACAAGTTCACTGTTTCACTGCATAGAATGTTATGGCAATTTTTTAGTAATTTTGATTTACATTTGTGAAAGTACTTGTTTTAAATACATTACAACTTGATAAATTGCCGACTTATATTATCTTGGCATTAGTGGTTCAGATAAATATATACAAGGAATGGATAAACTTTAGAAATTGGCGGCAAGATGTGAAAAATAGGTAAGCCGACACCTGAGTGCATTTGTGTTTAGTGTGTTGGCAACAAAAGCTAGTGTGGTTGAAAAAGCAATGTCATCACTAGAGCATGCAGCGCAATCTAGTGGTGAATTTGCTAATAATTCATTAGAAATACTGGGTAGGTGCAAAATTACCCTGAGTTAATAAGTAGTGGCTTAAGAACAGGTCTTATTAGAGTTGAGGGGACACTGTCCCTTTTAAATGACTTTTTATACAACTTTATTTCAAGGGTATAAATCTATAACTATCATATCCTGGGTGTGAATTATTGTCAATTATGTATGTGTATTACTACAACTTACCTGCCCAGAAATTGCTAACATAAGCCTACAAGCTTTAGTAACAATATGCCATATGGAACTGAAATCCAAATATTGTTAAAAGGTATTGAACAAAACACTTAAAATACGTTTTCCCGCACTTTTAACACTATTGCACTGTTCTATTGCACAAGTATTAAGAATACACCTTGGAATAATATATGTAATTTATGTGAATGTGTCTATAAAGTGCACTTTCTGCAAGGCACAGAACACGTCAATTATCTACACGTGCTTCACCCAAGGCATCATGGGAGCTCTCCTCTGTGCCACATCCATTTCCTGCATATGTTACTGACATAGTTCCTGCATTTCATACGTTGGCAATACCACTTTCTCTGCCTTTTCATATCTCGCTTATGTCTCTTCAATGTGCCATCGCTATAGGTTGTCTGCCTAAAAGGTTTGAAGAAAGGTTATTTGCATGTTTTGAGTTTCAGGAGGCAATATAATCTTAAATCAATAATGTAGGTATCAAGGCATCCAACATTCCCCAACGTATTTATGACTAAAGTTGGGTTTTGCTCAATTATCCTCCAAATGATTCAATGGAGTACTTTACAAACCCTCTCTCAGAACTCCATCAGTTTTTCTTTTGTGTTTATACCAAAGAAAAGCTTCGTGGGGCTCTTCTTTAGATTAGGTTACTTGCCACTTGCCGTCCAGATTCCAAGTCCGAAGTTACTTACTGCACATGCGCCGACAGTGGTTTCAGAATCACCACTAGGTTTCGCTGCATGAGCTAGCTGTCACTATCAGATGATTTTCACATCTACCAACATTGCTTTTTACACTACACTACTTTTGGTTACCAACACATTAAACACAAATGCACTCGCGTCGTTGCAGCCACAGACATACCGCTAGCGCGACTCCATTTTGCTCATTGTGTACACTATTTTGCTCACACTTTTATTCTGCATTTAAAAACCAATCCGTTTATTTATCCTTAAAAAGCAGTAATATTTGGTGCCTTAGTTTATTAAGTAAATGCATTCGACTTTTCTTTAGAATAGGTGACTTAGCACTTGCCGGCCAGATATTGTGTACATTATTTTGCTCACACAGATATATCGCTAGTGCGACTCCATACTATTGTTGTAGAAATTATTGTGTACATTATCGTTATTGCCTTGTTACTGGGTCCACGAAACGCTGGCTCGTTTTTTTAAATTTATTTTATATTATATTATTTTATTATTACATTTATATTATATATATTTATATATATTATATTTATATTATAATATCCTCCTCACGGGGTGTAGCATGGCATCACATTCCCTGCATAGCATTCGAGTTCTCAGCAGGCCCTCGTCGTAAAGAAATTGCATGCATTCCTCCTCATTATAGCACAGAGGCGCTAAATCTACTATGCTAATGAAGCAATCCATTGCATTGTCACACTTGCTTCTAAGAAGGTCACCAGCATACTGCCGGGTCCCGCGAAAACATTCAAACTTACTATTGGCAACAAACTCCTGGGAAAATTGTGCTGTTGGCAGTGCTGAATTAACACAGCGGCAACTTTCGTGACCATTCGTACACACTCCCGAGTTGGACTTAGCCGAAATTCTGACCAAGTGCTCGCATCACCTAATCTAAAGAATATCCGCTTCGTGGTTGAAACAGCATTTTGCAGCATTATATTTGTAGCCTTATTTTAACTTTCCGCTTCAAGTGGAATATTATGTTGGATTCTAATATTTGTTAAAACAGGCAACAATATACAGAGGAAACAGCTTATTGGAATACCCCAAAAACCAATTGGTATTTTCCGCCATTATGACATGGTCTGGTTATATTTGGTGATATTCCTTCTGTTAGGTTGCATTAGTGCTGCCAACTGTTTGTAAAATAGAACATTGGTAATGCTACGGCCCTAGTTGGTGTTATTGCATCCGTTATGTTCCAAGAAGCCCTGATTTTTTAACATATTGCAAGGAAGACAACCGATAGATTTTAAAACAAGTTTCTGTTTAGATGCTGTATTCATCTGTGGATGCCACTGTATTGCTTGTGAATATGCGATTTTGTCTTGAATTGTTTTGGAGCATTATATGCTGTTAGAGGTACTGTTTATATTTTTGTGTTTGCAACACAGTAGTTCATTAAATATAATACCATATTTAGTGTTCGGAAATGATTTTATCCAAAAATGTTAATGCAGAACAAGGTTTGCGGAGGATGAGTAGGTTTACCATGTGTTGTGTGGTAACAATGTTTAAGCATTATCATTTGAAAGCATGTTACTTCAACCCTGAGACATTTGAGCATACTGCAACTGTAAGCAAGAATGTCAACATAATACTAACATACATAAAAGGAGCTCAATATTCAAGAGGCAGCCAACAATCAAAGGCTGATCTCAGGAGTACCAACTTACAACATGCATGACACCCAGCCATGTTGTTGAACTTACAAATTTCCATTGATTAAAGGTGCTCTGACTAATGTAGAATGAAGAACAAACCTTTTGTTTACTGAAATATAACAATGACTTTTTGATATTTTGGCCACAAAAATGTTCTACCCCACTGTGCATCTGGTGAAAAATCCCAAGTGGGTGAACACAGTTTTAAGGATTGTATTTAACTTTAAAATCAAAAGTTCCTTGTGCTTAATGAAAGACTTCCATTTATGATGACTTGTACATGCACCACTCTTACAATTACTTGGAGACTATGTACTGCTGAGAAAGAAATGCAAAAAAGTTCAGCAACTGTTAATGAGGAAATGAGTGCTAAACATTCTCTGTTTTCTGTTACAGGCTATGTAATTTTCCGTATTCGTGTCCGTCGTGGTGGCAGGAAACGTCCTGTGCCTAAAGGTGCCACTTTTGGAAAGCCGAAGAGCCATGGTGTAAACCAGCTGAAACCAACTCGTAATTTGCAGTCCATTGCTGAGGTATGTGTTAAAGAACAAGTATTTTTATAAGCATGAATGTTATTTACTTAGTTATAGTGGTCACATTGCAACGATTGCATGTAAATGCTCTAATAAGTAAGATCTTTTGTTTTTACATTTATGATAATCTGAGTAATGTTGGTTTTAGGCAAATATTGCAAATTTGCATTTAACATGATAGAACAGCTTTACATTATATTTTTTTAAGAATTTACACTTTAAGTATCTAGGGTGCCATATTACATACAAAGAAGATAAAGATACAGAAAACAAAATATGTAAATTCCAGGCTATATGTGGAACCATTAAAAGAACTTTAGGTCGGAAAACAAGAAAAGATTCTAAACTTGAATTATATAAAACATTGACTGTTCCTTGCTAAATGGAATCGAAAGCTGGGTAATAAAATCAAAGGATAGTAGTAGAATACAGGCAGCAGAAATATTATTTCTGCGGAATGTGAAAGGAGCACAAGAGCAGATAGAATATGAAATCTGTTAATAAGAGAACTAAATATATATAAATTAGAAGACAAAATTAAAACAAATAACAAGAAATGGACAGAACATTTAATGAGGATGAATGAAAAAAGGATACCTAAGAGGACCTTTCTATATAACCCAAGAAGAGCACAAGATCTTGGCCTACCTTGCAGAAGATGGACTCCACTGATGACTTCGCTGGAACAGGCTGCATAGCCTAAACCATGAAGAATTTAAAGTAGAAATTATAAACCCTAATCATAATATGATGGTAATTATTTGTCAACAAACTTACTATTGGTGTTTTTAAACACACTAGCCATGTGTGGGCAATGTTTTAAGAGGTAGAACTGGGACTTAAAAATTCGATGCCACAGCTGGTTTACCAGGAGAAATACGAACTGGTTTGAGAATTCAATGTCATTCTAGCAGATTGTCACAGTAGCTTAATTGTTAGAGCACCTGCCTAGTAAGCGGAGGGTCTGTGGTTAAATCCCAGCTGTGGCATTGAATTTTTAAGTTCCAGTTCTACCTCTCAAATAATATGATGGTGTTTCTTAGTAATTGTACAATATTCTATCATTTTGCTAAATGCTACATGAAATGTCCTTCAGTCCCTGTGATTAGACATTTTGTTTCTCCCAACCAGAAAAGTACTTTATATCTACATAAAAGCAGTAAGCCACAATTATTGGAAATTCATTAGACTGCATACTATCATGCAAATGTATTGGAATCTTATATCGAAGTGTTGTTGTTTTCTAGTGCCTTGCATCTGGCAATGAAGCCATTAGCATTTTATATCAAAGTGTTAAAAATACAAGATACATTATGATAAAGTGGCAAAACAAAGCACAAACATTTGCTGGCTGTACTCAGAGCATGTGATTTAATGCCACCCTACATTCAAGATGAACAAGAAAATACTGATAGCTGATCATGTGCTCCGATGGCAGCAGAGCAGTTAAAAACATGCATATACCATAGGTTCAAATATCATGGTTCAAATCATCCTCATAAAAATTTAATTGCAGGCAACACTTAATATTTACTATCTGGCAATACTATATATTAATATATGTATTTGAATTATAAGGCATTTTGTGTTAAGTGCAAATATTTAAATCTTCTTTAGTTTTAAAATAATTACTCCAAAGATTGAGAATAGAAGTAGAAGCAGAGAGCACACACCTGTTGCTTTATATTTTGTTTGGTTTCTCATTTAACAGTATTCTAACATCACTTTATACGACGTGTGATCAAGAAGTTCATGGAATAAAGTCATAAACAACACAAACTCTGATTTGTCTGTTCAGCACTGCCACCCTTGAAGTAGTCTCCTTGGGAGTTGATGCACTTGTGCCAGTGCCTTTCTCACTGCTGGTATCTCTTCTGGAAGTCATCTTTAAACACGTTTTCAAAGCCTTCTGTGATTTGTGATGGATAACATCAATGTCCTCAAAACTATGTCCTCTGAACCACATTGTATGTCATGGGAAAAGAAAAATGTCCACTGGAGCCAAATTTGGTGAATAGGAGGGGTGGGGAACAGTATTTGTCATGTTTTATCCAAAAATTGATGGACAGAAAGGGCGTTCGCAACTGCAGGAGGAGGTGGGGTACGAAGTTTGTGGCAATTCTCATGTCCAATGCTTCCAAAGATTATCCTAATCAGCCAAGACATGTCTGTTTTGTTGTAAGATGCCTATTATTTATTACTAATTGCCTCACCTGGTTGATATTTTTGTCAGCTTTGCTGGAAGATGGTGCTCAAACCAACTGAACTACTAATGATGTCACTCCACTTAAATGCCTTTTGTTTCGCCCTTTACTTCTTCCCTATAAGCTGTTATTAACATTTCATAGGCTTCTGTTACAGTTTTATTGAGTTTGAAGCAAAATTTGATGTTCTTTGTTCTTAGTAATCTAACATTTTCAATAGACAAATTGCAGCAGGTGCAAAATACTGGTTCACTTCCGACCTTCCAATTTTGTGCTGCAAGGTCACAAAAAGGCATGTGACCTCACACTTTTACCAGAAGAGAGTGCTGCATGTAATGTTTGAGAAAGAATTAAAGACAGCTCAGTGGAAAAGTTATTGTGAAGTCATTCCGGAAACTTTTTGATCACACCTTGTATTGTTCCCTTGGCATGTTTCTGATGATTAACAAATCACTTCCCAGCAGTGTTACTAGTTCCAACTTACCTTATGTAAATTCAGTAACACATCGTGGTTTCTACTCGTTTTCATCTTAATGTAATTCATAAATGTGTTAAATCAAATACGCCTTAGCAATTAAAAATTATATGTGCTTAATAAGGTGCTTATCTGGGGGGAAGATCAACACAGGTTGCTCCTCACATTTTTGGATGAGATTTGAACATGTGTAGTTCACAGCTAGATACCTGGTTATAACTACTCAATTATTAGTGCACATTTGACATTATCTAATGTGACTACAGGTGAAAGAATGCAGACAAAGTCTTAATGTGCAAAGATGCTAGAGAGTTACACACAGTCGAGCAGAACGTACACAAATGTATGTTTTATCTATGAACATAATCAGAACACCAATGTATGCATTATCTAAGAACATTATCAGAGGAGGGATTCAATTTCAGGAAACGTCAGAAGCACCTGCTGACACTACTTATTTCAAAACTATGTAATAAGTGGGAAGGTTCAGGGAATTTTAAAAAGTGTTTTTAATCAACCCAAATCCTATTCCTTTGTTTGGTTCTATGCATGGTATCCGAGTAGTGAAATGCATGTCTCATAATTGGAGAAACCTTGGCTCAAATCCTTGGTGTATGTGTTTATTTAATCTAAATTTTAATTTTTTAAATATAAATATGACAATGGCATACACTTTCCATATATTAAATATCTTTGTTCACGTAGTCTGTAACAGAAAAGACATGTATACAAACACAAATTACTCCTTTTTTTGTTTGCCTTTAATTTCATTGGTTATATTGCCTATCGTCAGTGGTGTTAACTCATGTTACAGTAGGTCACACACATGTTCACACTCTCATTCATACTTCCAGACTCTCGGGAGGATCGGGATTAATCTTGGCTAGAGAAAAATTCCCACCTCTATCTGGGAATCGAACCTGAGATCCCTTGCACAGCAGGCGGGTGCTGTACCAACTGAGCTATGGTGCCAGTCTGCTTTGTTTTCAAAATAAATGCCGTGTTAGATTTCAAAGGTGAATAACCAAATATTTAATTGGCTTAATATTGGCTGTGCAAACTCTTCCTTCAGTTATGATTAGTGCTGGCATGATCATGTGCACATACCTCATAGCTTTGTAGTTCTACATATGTTAGCAATCATATGGCCAGTGGATCTCCGGCCCTGACATTTCACAGCTGTGATGAGTTAGAGAGGGGAGGTTAACATTCCCAACATACAGTAATAATCTTCCTTTCATAGAAGTTTGAAAACAGTGTTGTTGTAATTAATTTAATTTAAAAGGTGAGTTAATTAATAACACTGAACAACACTTACAACATATTTTTCCGGGACGCGTTTCGAAGGTAACTTTCCTCCATTATCATGAGTTATTGTCCGGTTGATAATGGAGGAAAGTTACCTTCGAAATGCGTCCCGGAAAAATATGTTGTAAGTGTTGTTCAGTATTATTAATTAACTCACCTTTTAAATTAAAAAAATACAGTAATAACTTTCGGAAAATTCTCAAAATTTTCTTAATAAAGAAAGTATACAATATTTATCAAGTTTAAAACATTGAAATACAGGGTTTGGTTATATTTTCATGCAATATCTTCATTACACCACTATTCTGTTAGACTGTTACCTTTACATCTGTTATGGACAGTAGATGTTACTTTTGGTAATACTGGAAGCAAGTAACGCACCAGATGTTAAAACAACATTGCTAGCACCAATCAGTAGTCTCACTGCTAGGTGTGGCTTCCAAATGTAGCACTTTGTTGCCAACTCCATTGTACAAGGACCACGTGTTTTCGATTACTTTGGCGTTTGTGCAGGGTTTTTTCTGGTGGGTCAATGGTATAACAATTCTCCATATTCTACTATTCTGTGATCATTTATATACACATTGTCCATGTAAATTTACGAAGTAGCAATGTGATCTGTAGATGTATGAAATGTTTCAAATACCCTGTTTGAAATTCCCGCTAAAGAACTGGCAACACGTCACGAGGCCTTGGGAAATGTCAGAGCCGGAGATCCACTGGCCGTACTGTAATTGTTGCTATTGCTGAGGGCATACATTACGTACATTTCTTACGTTAGTGAATGTTGCTGTATACTCTGTCTCAAGCTGCAGTAACACCCAGTTTTTGTGAGAGCAGAAGTGCCTTGAGACCAAATAAGTCTTAGCAATTTTGGATTGCCTGAAAATTATGTATAATATGCAAAATAAACATTACATTTTTCTGCAAATAAGATTATGCTCAGGATGTGAACCTTGGTAGATCTCATAACACATACTTATAACTGCTTTGCTGTCAGTTTATATTCAGGAACTGCGACTCCATATCAAAGGTGATATTAAAATGAAGCTTGTCATGTATCCTGAGATACCAAAGTGAACTGGCCGCTTTGAGTCTCCTTGTTTTGTTTAGTCTAAGGTGTACATAATTAGCCTTGTCCCTCTTTCAAATGATGATATCTTACCAACTGAAAAACATGAAGTGTTTTATTCTTCCTTGGATGTCTGAAGCATTCCCCTTAAATTAAATTGACATTGTTGCCTAATTATATTTAACTGTATTATAAAGTTGGCTTTTGTAATTGCTTCAGGAACGTGTTGGAAGGCGATGTGGTGGTTTACGTGTGCTTAACTCATATTGGGTAGCACAGGACTCTACATATAAATATTTTGAAGTGATTCTGATGGATCCTGCACACAAGGTAATTCTTACATAAATTTTATTCCTTGCAAATTTGAGAAAGATATGATCAAGCTAAAATTTTTCCAAAATATATGGTAAGTAGCTGTTAAACAAAAGTGCTAAACTCTGATATGTGATTTCAAAGTTTCAGTTACAGTAGAATCTCATTTTAACCTTTCCCAGAAAGATTTCCTGTATTTATTCCAATTAAATGGTCCCGTAGCAGTTTTTCATTAATGTTTAATGTAACCCTTTACATTAATCTTTCTCAAAGTATAATTTTTGCATGCCATTTGTTCCGGATAGTCAATGGTCATAAATAGGGCCCGGATTAGTGTTTGATGGCTATTGTCCAAGCAGGGCTTGGCACATCCACAACAGCAACTACAGTGATTCCGGACCAAGTACTGACCCTCAAGAAAACACTGTGGCTGGTGACAAACATAGCTCGAGACAGCAAGCCCAATCACAAATCGTCACGTCTCATTGGCCAGGGCAACGCAACCCCCTTCCACCTAACATTGGAAGGCTAATGCTGGATTTCTGACAATGAAGTCATTAATCCTCTTGCTCTCCAATATTTTTCACTGATATTGAAGAGAGCAATAGCAGTAATAGTAACCGCTTTTTAGAGAGCACCATATTTTTATGTTTTGGCGGTCACATCGCTCTCATTTTTCATTCTGATGAAGGCCATGGAGTCTACAATGGCCAAAAGCTTAATGTTTTTAAACCTCACACGGCTGATCCCCCGTGAAGCCTTAATTAACAAATAATTTTTGTTTTGTAGAGTGAAGCATTTCGGAGATATTGCTTGTTATTTGTGAATTTTGGAGAACTTATACTTCTGTCAAATGGAACATCGTTATTCATGTTGACCGTGAGACAATGGAACTTGAAGGCTTTAAAAGGTTTGACTCGCTCAATATGCCTTCCCATATTCCCCTTGCACCTTGAAGGAAATATTCAAATTTTCTTCCCTCATGCAGTAGATATTTCTGTCTAGAAATCTATATATCTTTTCATGTGATTATGTATCTCTTTTCCCCAAATGTTAAATTCATTGAAGCGATTTTAACAATTTTATATTATGACGAATGTTGTGATTTTCTATCAAAAAATGGTGTGAGACAGCGGAGGTTTCAGTTTTATGATTCTCTGGTTCCTTTAGCCTTATTTCCAAATTTCTTTTCATTTTTTCTATATCGCTTTTCTCACATTACTCATGGCTGATCTGATAAATTCAGGATTTGAAAGTGTTTGGGGTTGTACTTGTAAGTGGTTTGTTCAGCTAGTTCTTCAGACTGAATTTGTTTTTTGATGCTAGTCTTAAGTTTTAACTTTTTGAAAATATGGTCAGATTTGTTAAAAGCCCCAGGATAGTTGATAATTTTCTGTATTTCCAATTTGTGATTGAAAGTGAGGTCTATATAGTAGTCTGTGAACTCAAGTGACTTAAAAAAATCAAACTCAAATTACTGGCCAGTCCAAAGTGTTCTGTTATAATCTCAAGCACAGTAAAGATATGGTGTAGCTAGGTGGGCAATGACTATGGCAGAACTACCGAAAGTAAAGTGCAGGAACAATGATCATGTTACCGTAACACTAGTCAAGCTTTGTTTTTGCTAATCCCCCTCCCAATGCTTCCTGCATTGTATATTTTATTTTCCCAAAGCATTATTGCTAATCAATGATGATCTGTACATGCACCACTCTTATGATTACTGAAGAGTATGTATAACTGAAGATATGAAGCTAATATGTTTAGAAAAGAAATTTTACATGCATATATATAATACAACAATGAATTTTCAGGCAATCCGTCGTGATCCTAAGGCCAACTGGATATGCAAGGCTGTTATGAAGCATCGTGAGTTGCGTGGACTGACCTCTGCTGGTCGCAAATCACGAGGTTTGGGTAAAGGTCATCGTTACAGTCAGACTATTGGTGGTTCAAGGCGTGCTGCATGGCTGAGAAGAAACTCACTACAGCTGCGCAGAAAACGCTGATTTTTTCCTTAATGTTTGAAATAAAAAAAATACTGGAAACATTCTTATGATACAATAAAATATCTTAAGTTGTAATGTTGTGTTATTTATATTTTACAATCTGTACATAAAATGAGATGTTTTCTTGACAAGAGTGTTCTTCAATACATATTTTCAGTTTCTAAAGGCATATTTTGTGCCAAGGAAGTAATTCTTTCCTTCCTTGGAAATGGGAAACAAGAAAGGTTAACGTATTACAAATTAGTTGTGTTTTTATATTGTACACATGTGCATTTGATCAAAGACACAATCACTTTTGGGAAATAACATGCATTTTAGGAGAAAATGTTTTCAGGAAATAAAATTCATTTTAAAGTCAGATATGCAAATCTGGAGTTTTTGACCAAAATTGTTACATAAAATGTAAGGTGGAGCAAATATTTTGTAAGGTTCTTATGTCAGTAACTGATACACTTATTAGCGCACTCAAATGGTGTTTGAAATGTGCAGGAATAAAAATGCAAGGAGACAAAACTTCCTTCCCAGAATGAAATATATGCCACATAAAACATTTCTTTAATCTGAGGACATGTTTACAGAGCTGTTGCTCAAATTTAATATACAGCTGGACCCATCTGGCCTTAACTGGAAGTCCTGTAGGTGAACCTCTATAGCTTTTCTCTTTAATCAGCATTTGGGGCATAGTCCTTGCTAATTTACAGTTGCTTTTTTGTGTAATGTGCAGTTGACATGATTACAGGTTTGTGATATGGGGTGACTATAGTGAATTTGTGAGACATTGATCATTTCATAAATCAATTATACCACCAGTACTTTCTAAATTAGGGTCCAAAACATTACACATAGTAGAGAACTTGTTTCAAATGTATGGGCATACATGAAGAAAGAGGCTAAAAATAAAGAACTGCTTATCAGAAACTTTTTTTTCAAAAAGTTCAAAAGCTCGTATCAGAGGCTGCAGGAGTCATTCCATATCAAATTGCACAAAATTTGACTTTCACGTCTCCGATTTTGATATTAAATTTACATGTTCTGTGAATGAAAACATGATGCAACTGTTCTTTTGTTAGTCTGTAAATTAAATTATTTTGGTAAGTATAAAGCCTTAAATTTTCGGATATTTTTCTAATATGATCTGTGGCTCATTTTGAATGTTGAAATATATACTTTGTGTGTATATATTAAACAAAAAGTAGTTTTAATATTTTCTGTTTTTACAAAGTCGTTAATGTTACAAACATTAACAATACTCTTCACATAAATTTCCACGAAAAAAATTTTAAAACACAGTTTGATGTCATATAATCCCACAGAAAAATTAAGATTGGAATTCCAAATAAATACAGAGAACTTAATTTACCAGGCTGTACAGACGAGCAGTAATGCTGCCTTTGCATAGGTCAAGAAGTTCATGCTCCATGTGCCAGCTGATTGCATACCATGTGTTGCAGGTCCGTCAAGGTCAAATTGTTCAGCACAAACACTGAACTAGCTAGAGCAGATATTTTGGTCCAGCACTCTTTACAATGCACAAAGTAAAAATTCCAATAGATTTACACTTGCAGTCATTACACTTTGAGTTATATTAATTTAAAGTATCCCTTTTGCTTTGAAGCAAAGTTTTATTAAAGAAGCAAATACCAGAACTAAACAGTGCAACTGTAGAGTGCCTTTGCTTGCTGGTATCTTGACTGAAAAGTAGTATTATGCTCCTTGTTTAATCTAAAAAGGTGAATTGATTAACAACACTCTACAACACATAATTTACTGGGACATGTTTCGGAGACTGACTTTCCTCAATTATCAACTGGACATTGACATGATAATGGAGGAAAGTCAGCCACCGAAACATATTCCGGTAAATTATAAGGGTTGTGTTGTAATTGATCGACTCACCTTTTTGGTTTAAAATGATTATTACAGCACTGTTGTCAAACTTTCAAGAAAGAAGCTAATTAATGCTCCTTGTGTTTGCTATCAAAGAAAGTCAATTTCACTGGAAATACAATAACTGTAGTAATTTGAAGTCTTCTCTCAACATTTTTTTACCTTTATCTTTCTTCAAGAATTTGGTTATCGACATGGATATACAGGATTGCTGAAGTGCTTTGTTGATATGCTCTAAATTGTGTTAACATAAATATTGAGAGGAGTGATTGTGATTGTACCATAAAATATACAGGGTGGAAGGGAAGTAATTACATTCCTTCTAATATGTGTTTCATAGATGCATTACAAACAAAAAAGTAATGGCATTTTGTTCTTTTATCAGCCAATTTTGGAAAAATAAATGGTTTTTATCCAACTTGGATTTGTAATTCCACAGGAATGTACGAAGATAACAGTTTATTTCTTGTAAGACGTGTAGAGGAACTTATTCCTGACATAGCTTTGGTAGTAATTATGCGACATCATACAGGTTTCAAAATAATCATTTAAAAGATGTGAAGGAATACTCCAAGCAGCTTTTTCACAAGTGCAGTAAGTCGACAACATTGCGTTGAGGTCGGTCAGGGGATTGACCTGGTTTGTGGATGTAAACAGCTCGGGTGCTTTTGCTTTAACATTTTGAAAGCTAGCACTTGTGACTGGCCTACTCTCGTGCAGTAAACAGAAAAACAAGGCAGGGCATGTGTTAGTGTTCTCAAGAAGCACTGTTACTGTGTTTGTTTAGGTACTGATCTTGGGAAAGTGACACCCACACAATCTGCAGTGTTGCCAGCTTGTTTTCGAGGAAACTAAAATATCTCCATAAGAAATGGTCAGAGACAAAGACGTAAGATACAAAATATATTTCAAATATCAACATCTATCACGGGTCTAAATTAATGTAATGACTCCCCTTTTACCCGGTATTTGGGTTATGAAGGGGGTAAGGCTCATAATTGAATTGTCCTGATGTCATAATTCTTATGCTATTTCATTAGTGTAGCCATTTTCCCGTTATATATTGAAATTCCTTGTGAATCTGAAACAGACAAAATGGGGAAAACCAAGCAGACCACTGTATCCAAATGTACGGAATCATATTTTTCTCTCCCCCAAAAGACCAATACTAGAGTGAAAATTTGACATTTTTCTGTTCATTGTTTCGCTGTTGCAACCTCCCTTTTAATAACAATTTGTGCATGTTTTGTAGAGGTTATACAAGGAATCTTGCAGAGTTGTGCTAAACTCAATTGAAGTTTATTCATTCGCTGTGATATGCATTCGAGATATCGTTAGATACTGGAGCCCATAATAGGGATACTGTCACCCTGCAACAGGAATAATGGTACATTTACAAAAATAGTCTTCTGCAAATTGGCATGCTTTCATTGTGGCAGCTCTACTTAGTATTATTTTGTACAGCAAAGACTGTTTTCTTGCCTTCAATAATTTCACCATTTTAACCTCTTGAGCAACAGCCATTTAAAAGCTCTGCAGGCCGAGAACGGATACGCAACATCCAGCGCAGGGCATTTAAATTGTTAAATGCGCTAAAAGTGCTTCCTAAATACACAGCTGTATTTTGCGTAAATTTTAAGTTATTTTAATGAAACAAAAACTGGTATAAAACTCATTATATGCAGTATACATGTACATCATCAGCAATGTTGAGTTGCATTTACAAATCGTTGAAATGGCACTATTTGTTTCACTGTGGTAAAAAGTTAACTTTGCTTTGTCGAACGCATCTCGGAAAGAAACAGTAGTGGACCCATTGTATGTGTGCGCTATGTGTCAGCAAATCACAGCACAATGTGAAATAGAACACTACTGTATGCGTGGTTTATGAGTCATCAGAATAAAGCAGGTTTGCAATTTTTCCTTACACGTGTTTCGTAACTTGGATATAGCTTACAGGCTCCGTTTGTTTCTTTCTTGAAATGCATACGTATACTTTCCTGCTTGTAGCTGAAGTGAGAAGCTATTGAGTGTTACATCTCAGAGCTAAAACATGGCATCAACAAGCAGTGTTGCACAAAGGTTAGCGAGTGGTGGAAGTGTAAGGGCTTCTGAAATTACACACGATAATGTGGAGGACTTCTTGCTGTGTGACAGCGATTTGGATATCGATGGCAAATTTTCCGAATTTGAGGGGGTGTGGAGGATATAGGTACAAGTAGCAGTGAGGAAGAACATGACCAACTTCCTTCAGGTGTTCGTGAAGAGTCAGCATTGTGGAGTGCTGAAAACAATTCCAATACAAACAGGCACATCTTCATGAGCACAGGGTCTGGCGTTCAATCCCAGGCTCAGCTGACTTCTGACAGCCAACCAACTGACATTTTTACACAATTTTTTACTACCGACTTAGTGTCTCTCATTGTTTCAGAAACAAATGTATATGCGAGTAAGGTGAAGGAAGACCTGCTCTCTAAAGGTAAATTAGGGCCTAAGAGCAGAATTCAAAGGTGGACAGAAGTAACACTCAATGAGATTTACAGGCTAATTGGTCTAATTATACTTATGGGTGTTATTCGTAAACCTGCATTATACATGTATTGGTCCACAGATGACATGCTAGCTACTCCATTTTTTGGAAAATGCATGTCAAATAACAGGTTTACGTCAATTTTGCGGTTCCTTCATTTCACCTGCACAGAGAATGTAAATGACAAACTCCACAAAATTAGGCCTGTTTTCGATTATATTATTTCAAAATTTAAAGAAAATTATGTGCCTGGTGAAAAGGTCACTGTTGATGAAAGCCTAATGCTTTGGAAGGGCTAGGTTGGAAGCAATACATCAAAACAAAAAGGGCTAGATTTGGCATAAAGAGTTTTGATGTTTGTGAAAGTAAAACGGGATATCTTTACAATAGCTGCATTTACACTGGTCAAGGGACTGACAATACTGGAGACAAAGATTTGGGCTTATCTGGCTCCATAGTAATGCACCTAATGGAACCTGTGCTTGATCAGGGTAGGACTGTGTACTTAGATAACTGGTACAGCTCTCCTAAATTATTCATGGCCTTACACAAAAGAAAGACTAATGCAATTGGAACAGTACGTTCAAATCGTATTGGTTTGCCAAAAGATGTGAATACGAAGGCTCTAAGGAGAGGGGAAATGGAGGTGCGTCAGCTCCCACCTTTGACCTACCTTGCCTGGCAGGACAGGAGGGTAGTTACGGCATTATCCAATTGCAGCTCTAAGATTTTGATGATTGACACTGGAAAAACAGATGCCCATACCAAAATGTGCATTTTCAAGCCTGACGTTATCCAGGAATACAATACGCACATGGGCGGTGTCGATCTAGTAGATCAGGTATTGCAAGCATATCCCTCTTTACGAAAAACAGTGAAATGGTATAAAAAGGTATTTTTGCACCAGCTGGATATAACCATATACAATTGTTTGGTAATTTGGAGAGCTCTAAACCCACACAAGACAATGACCTACCTGGACTTTCGACTATCAATAGCTTGCAGCCTAATTGAACAATACCAGGTTGAGAGGCCTCTTCATACTGGGGGTAGAAAATCCAAAAACCGTGCACCCCTCAGACTTCAAGGAAAACATTATCCTAAAAGGATACCGTCAACAGCAAAGAAGTCCCGCCCATCTCGAAGGTGTTTCGTGTGCCGCAAGAAGGGAATCCGTAAGGAAACTGGGATGATCTGTGGCGAATGTGGAGATGTGCCCTTGTGTGTTTATCCCTGTTTTGAGGCATATCACTGCAGAAGGAACATACAAAGGTAAGCCAGTAAAGTATATAGAATTTAATTAAATGTTTCATAACAGGGGGAAATTAAAATAAGTTGAGTTAGATAGTGGATAAATAAGGGTTAAATGCACAAACGCACAGGACGTGTATACACGTCCATATCGCTCGTCCGTCATTTTAAATGGACGTGATTTCACGTCCATATCCCTGAAGAGGTTAAATTCCACCTAATTTTGAAATGTTTTTCTGGAACTGTCATGTGAGTCCTCTTGAAAATACGAGATGCCTGTTTCTCCTCCCAAAAGTGTTATGGAATATGTATAATATTCTTTTGTGACAGTCATTTCCATGATATTGGCTGTCTGAAGTTTTCAACACTTGTTATTTTATTGAAGTGGTCCCCATTTAGTTATTTCTCGTGAAATGGAAGGAGTATAGAATTTCAATGCCTGCATATACAGCTCTTAATTTTGCCTCCTGTATCTTTCTTGTACTATCTTTCACAAAAGTAAATACTTAACTTCAGTGAGACCTGCGTAAAGGGTCACGAAATTCTCAGGCATATTTGCATAGATGGTATATGAGGCGGGTACCTGGTTTTCCTACCTTGTTGAGGGTGGTAGATGTTCTCATTTTAGTCCTGGGCTTGATGTCTGTCCTCGGCTAGCTTCACCATTTCTTGTTGATGGAGAATGGACCCTGGCCTTTGGTAAAAGGTCCAATGATCTTAGGTGAGGGTATTGTGGTGAATAAAAGCAGTTTGTGGAGTTCCCAGGAGTAGCTTTCCAAAATTTAGTCAATTCCCTTTACATTTATCTTGGGTCATGAGTTTTTGTTCTAGTTACAACACTGTGCTCTTATTTTCTTTATAGCCCGGACCAATGCGACCATGAAGAACTATACCTCCGTGCAGTTGTCAGTTATGAGAGACCACTTTGTTGTCTTTTAAAGCCCGTGCATCCGTCAATTCACTTCCATCTGACATATTACATTGGCAAGCTAAATGGCCTATTCTAACCGTGCCAACTTTTAGTTTTTGAAATTCTAGTTTCTTATTGGGTCATTCCTCCCCACCTCTGAACCTTTAACTTTTGTCTGGACATTGTTGTAACTGGAACAGCTATATTTCAAATTTTCAAAACTGATAACTACCTTAACAATTACATTTACAATAACACATGTGCATAAAAATCCCCATTCACACTTTCCTCAGTCACGCATCACACTCATTACATGTGTTTACTTAATAACAAAAAGCATTTTATTTGACTTTATGGTCTAAAAGTACTGTCTCTATGAGAATTGATTTAGTCATATGCTTCCGTTATTGTTTGTGTAGTGTGTTTATTAAGTTGTGGACTATAACCAAAAATAATTCCAGTGCTAAGCTTATAGATGTAAGCTTTCTCGGTGACACTCAGCTTTTGTGGCAGCTATAGCTGAACTGGTTAAGGTGTGTTTGTGGAAATCAACAGTGGTAGGCTTAAATTAGTAGTTTGAATACTATTTGACATTTTTCTTCCTTTCCCTTTATTATTCTTAATGGGACATCATTATTTATACAACCCATACAAAATATAAAATTATACAGATTAATGGAATCTATTTCTAATAAAGCTCCTTTACGTATTCTTATTCTGTAACTTTTGTAGCGTTGTAACTTTTCCTGCCATCTTATTAATGCTGCAATACGAATGCAATTTTACAATTATAAGATACTAATTGCAATTGCTGAAAATAAAGCAGTTGCCAATTATTCCTCCCAAAATTATTCCCTATTAAATATTCACATTCAAAGGCATCTCTGTATATTATGTAGACTATTACAATGTTCATATATACGAGGGGGTGTCGTAAGATAACTGGATTGATTCTTTTATTGGAAAATACTGCTCACCTTTATTCAAATTCCATTACAGACTTTCAAAGTAAACTCCCTCGGACACAATATAATTATTCCAGGATTTACTCCATTTACTGCTCACCTTTATTCAAATTCCATTACAGACTTTCAAAGTAAACTCCCCTTGGACACAATATAATGATTGCAGGATTTACTCCAATGTTCAAAACACTCCTTGCAGCTCTTCTTTTTTTTTTTTTTGATAGTCTTGAGTACACCCAAAATTTTTTTGTTTAGCTCTCCATCACTCTGAAAATGACAACCCCAAAGTCCTTCTTTCAGTGCAGGAAATAGGTGGATGTCTCGCTGTGAAAGATTGATGAATAAGATGGATGTGGCATCACCTCAATGCCTAATTCAGTGATAATTTATTGAATCCTGACAGTGCAGCAACACGCAGTGACACTTCTGTTCGTGAGTACTCACACAAGGCACCCACTTTGCTGCAACATTTCATATCTTAGAATATTTTGTACAATGTCTTCAGCTGATCCGTGGGGTATATTCATTACCTCTGCAATCTTCTTTGTTAACGATAAATGACAGTCTTCCGGCAACAATGACATCAATTGTGTTGACACTAGCTTCAGTCTTCGAAATTTAGGGCTTTTGGGTACATGGAGCATCTGCAAGGCCATTTTTACCCTCCTGAAATTATTTATGCCACTCAAAAACTTGCGATTTCCCTATTGCTTGCTCTTTATAGGCTGCTGCAAAATTTCCAATGTTAATAATGTTGTTTCGTCAAGAATGCAAAATTTAATTGACGTGCGTTGCTACAACTTGAGATCCATGTTGGGTACAGTAACCATGTCTGTACACTTTCCCTGCTTCCCTCCAACTGCATATAGTCAGGCAAATGACGTGTATGGTATTACATCACTCAAGATCACACCTCTCCAGTACTTCCAACACTAATCTCAAATGTAGGCGCATTAAAATGCAAAATAATAATTCCGGTTATTTTTTGACGCCCCTTTGTATAAGCTTTTGAAAGTGCAAAATAAGGTTTTAATGGTCATAAAAATACATAGCTACAGGATCTGGATGCCAATTAATAAAATTAATGATACATTACACAGAATACAATGCAGTTGTAGATCACTTCAATGTGAAGCAACCTTCACACCTAGCAATATTGCAATATTATTTCCAAGCACTATTCAATGTTATGTCGCCATTAACTCAATTTCTAGCAGTGTGCCTTTACCCTGATTCTCAATTCCTGATAAAAAGCTGGAGAGAATTACACAGGTTTGTTAATTTTGTATTTCAGAAAATAAACATGTAAAAGGTGAGGATTGAACCCCAGCAGCTAGAGTTCAGAGTTCCACAGGCAGCCACACAACGGTCTCGGCTAATTCTCACTTGTGCATTCCTGCTCTATTCATATGATATTAAGCGTTATTTTTACTAACTTGGCAGCTAATTTCACTTCCAAGGCGGAGGTTCGTAGTATCTTTAAAAATGGTTTAAAAAGTTTGCTTTTTGTTTTTTCTAGATATTCGTTTACATTTAGAAAAAAAAAAGAGAATATTTCTATAACAAACACGAGTATTGCAGAATTTAGTGTGGAGTTTCTTTGTTTTCATTAATGACAAAGTTAAAAGATACAACAGTAATAGCATGTTCCTGTTGATAGCAGTATCAATTGAAAATAAATGTCCAACAGATTCACGCTGATACATGACAGAGAAGTGAATACTGAATACATGATGATTTACAAGCAGGAGTGATGTCAGTTTGTTTATTTAATTGTAACACTTGTGTGTTATTAATCTTTAGATGAGTTATGTGATATATTATCAAAACAGAAAATCATTACTATTATTACATGTGATATAATTTCATAGTTGTCTTGTCTTGTCTGCGCTTGTTTAACGACGCTACTGCCAGCCTTAAAGGTGGCGACTGCGTCAATCATGACGGTCTAGTGTGGTGAAAGGGTGGGGGGTCTAAACAGAGGTGGCAACGTGTGAACTAGCGCGAGTTTACAGTTTCATGCGCGTGCGTGTGATAAACGAAACAAAGCTTTACATATTATGGTGGAAAAAGGTAGAAGTAACGAAGGTAATTGAAAAGGTCCAGTATGATATACCCGATACAGTACCCTAAGAAAGTCTAAGGTAGCTGCATGGTGCCTGGGACAAGCAAAAAAGAGATGTTTAATATCCCCTATTTGGCCACATTCACAAGAATTTGAATCACGTAGATTGATTCTGTATAAATAGGCTGGTGTCAATGCCACATTTAGTAGCACTCTAAAGTAACTCGAATATGCTATTTTCGGTATACGTGGCTTATGCTCGAGGAATAGTCTGAATTGGGTGCGTATATCCTCCAACGGAGTATGCCGCGAATCGTCGCGGCGTAAGATATCCGTCAGTATGTCTCCCGGAGGTGTTAAAAATTCCGGTGTGACCGTGGGAAATCTGGTCGCGGCTTTGGCGGCGGCATCGACTACGTCGTTGCCAGATATTCCGACGTGACTGGGTATCCACATGAGCGTGAGAAAAACATGACATGGTAATTGGTGTAGTATATTCAATATCAAAATCTCGTAGATTTGGTGGTGAGAATGGCAGTGTGTACGCGTGAGCGCCTGCAGGAGGCTGAGACAATCTGTAAAGATGAATACACGGGAGGGCACATGTTGCACTAACTTTATCGCCTTGTAAGGGGCGATAGCCTCGGCGGTGTAAATTGATGTCTCGTCAAATAAGCGCCATCGCCAGGGGAGGGAATAATCAATTTTAGGTGCACGAAACTGATGACAGTCAATCTCAATATGTGGCGGAAGCGTATAAACATTCATATCTATTAAGTAATTCGGACGTGTGGGTGTCCGGTAGATGTGTTCATATGACCGAAATCGCCCCAAGCATCGTACCAATGGTAATGACAGCTGTTCCCCCTCCGGCAATTGGCGGCGGTAAAGCTCGTAAAGACGTGTCAATTTCGGTAACAGGATATTGTGCGAATGTGTTAACAAGTGTGAAATTTGACGACAGCCCAGTATGAGCATGCGACCCTCTACGTCATAAGACGGAAAGTATAATTTGTGTTGGCTCTTCGCAGGTCGTCCGGGTATATGGAATATTGTGTTGTAGAGTTGGTAAAGGAACGATTCTGGTTTATTCCGCACACCATGCGTAGGGGTGGGGGCTAGTAATAAGCCATATTCCAGGCGTGAGAATATCAAAGGCGGAAATAGTCTTAGTAAGACCCGGGGGTCTGTGCCCCAATGTCGGGCGGTCATAGCCTTGAACAATGCTTTTAAGGTATTAAGCGTAGCTAATACACGTTGAATATGTAGTGTGTAACTTAAAGATTGGTGTAAAAGTACCCCTACACCAATGGCTGAAGGACATAATTTCGGAGGCGCAGGGAAAGGCGTGATAAACGGGTAGCTTTATTAAAATGTACAAACCGGGTCTTGCTTAGGTTAACTGGGAGGCCGAGTCCTTCGAGGTACGCGATTATCTTCTGACAGTCTGTCGAAAAATTGTCCAAGCCTATACGGGAACGGGGAGTGATTGTTTGATAAAGAATAATATCGTCAGCGTATTGTAGGACTCTGACGGCTACTGTTACCGCCGAGATGATGTCACTGACATATATGGCATATAACAAAGGACGAAGTGCCGATCCCTGAACTAGACCTTGCGATGTCTGTCTTATGTGGGCATTTTGTCGGAACGCTGCAAGTGTGCAATGTCTATCGGCATGAAGCGCCGATATGATTTGGCGAATAGGTGTCGGGATCCCGACCGCCTGTAGGCGTTTCAGTAGTATTGGGATCGACACCTGAGCGTAAGCTGAAGTTATATCTAGAAAGAGTGCCAGAATTTGGTTATTTGTGCGGAAGGCGATATTAACATCGGTTAAAAAGGTATACAGTGGGAAAGTGGTCCCATAGCCTCTCCGGAATCCGTATTGCGTACTGGGCCACCGACTATTTCGTTCTAAATAAAAACTGAGGCGGTCCTGGAGGATCTTCTCAAATACCTTTCTTAATGTGGTTAATAAGCCTATCGGGCGATAATCCGACGGGGCGTGACCCATAGATCCTGGTTTTAGGATGGGATGGATTATAATGGTTCGCCATGAAGTTGGTATAAATCCCCCGCGAATTAGTTTGGTATACGCTGATGCTATTAAAGCGTACCATGCCTCCGGAAGAGATTGCAAAAAGTTATATGTGATCCCGTCGGCTCCCGGGGCCGATCGTTCGGTTTTCTCATTATAGTTCTGCGTACCTCAGTTGCAGTAAAAGGTGTTAATAGTGGGTTCGACGTATCTATTTCCGTTGCCGTAACCGTCATGTTTTCGGGTGCCCCACCCGACTTAAAAATTGTTCCTGTAATTCGACCTGCCTGTTCATCGGTGAGGGCGGTAAAGTTGGGCGTTGTTTCTTGAACCAGGCTAACTGTTTCCATATTTGTGCGGTTGTAGTATCCGACGTAATGGAGTTACAATATCGTAACCATGATTGCCGTTTGATGCGGCGGAGCCGACGTCTCACGCGGGCCTCCGCTCTTCTGGCTACGAAGTAGGCCTCCTCGGTCCTAAGGTAATTGTATCGAGAGTAAGCCAACCGTTTTGCCGCGACCAACTGGGCACTCGCTGTTCCACCATGGAGGTTTTCGAACCTTCGGCGACTTTATTTCCGTCCAGGGGTGATACTGATCCTGGTACTGGTGTAGTGTTTCCTCGATCTGTTCGTATGTCACGTCGGTTTCCGAGAACTGATTGGTCACTTGGTTAAGGTACGAACGTAAATGTTCACGGCGCACCTCTCCTCGTCTACGACTATGATATATCGTGCGTCCGCCCCTCTGTCGAGGTACGTATTTCATAAGAAAGGGAAAATGATCACTCCCCAGGGTCTGGAGGAGTTTCGACAGTCACATTGGGGTTTATGTCTGCTGTCACAAACATCAGGTCTGGGGACGAGTCCTGTTGTCCCGGAGTACCCATTCTGGTGGTATGGTGTTCAGATATTAAAGTCCACGCATGTTGTTCCGCCAGCTGGAATAGGGGATGACGTTGGCGTTGTTGCGAGGAGAGTGCCCGGAAATCTTTGATATTAAAGTCACCGCAAATCACTTGTTGCTGTGTTTGGGGAGTCAGAAATTGCTCCCATTCCACCAAGGCGAAACGGCGGCCGGTCGCATAGACACCTACAATCGAGAGGTCCCCTAGAGTTATCCGTACAGTTTCCAAGTGGGGCGGGTACCGGATATCGGTATCCCAGTCCTGGACATACAGATTACTGGCAACACCGATGGCTACACCTCCACCTTGCGTCGCCCGGTCGTTAAGGAATATTTGATACCCCTGGAGGCGAAATGGCTGGTGTAACTGTAACCAGGTTTCCACCAGTATTAAGACGTGAGGGTTAAACCTAGTCAAGTACCAATGCAGGTCTGCTAATTTATTATTAATGCTGCGCGCATTCCAGTAAGCTATTCTTAATTCTGGCATAGTTCATATGAGAATATCACAGGTGTAGTTGCTATTTCAAGGATGTCAGTGTACGTAGGAGAAATTCACGAGCTTCGGCCAATAATGTATCATATGTACGTTGAATTTCCCGGAGGTCCCGTCCCCGAGACCCCAGGGGCCACTTTGGGGGTAATCCCGTAACTGTATCCTCCCTCGGGACGTTTCTATCCAGCGAGTTTTTGTCTTTGAATGATGTTCTTTGTTCAATTGAGCCAATGTGCGATTCTCGGGTAGGAAGCGGTTGTGGTACTCCTAGGAGCCATTTTCCGTTGGTGTGGAGGGAATGACGGAGGGGGTTCCCTCTGGCCAGCGGCCATGGGGTGCCCACCGTTCCCGTAACCAATCCTGAGCAGGAGGTGCCTGTTGTGATTGACATTTCCGTTTGGCCGAATAGTGCGATGTACCCCACTGGTCCTATATGAGTTAGGCTTCGATCCTCTGGTAGGTTAGGAAATTCTTCCCGTCCCTGGCGCGAAATATCCTTGGGAACAATTGTTTTAGTGAGGTCCGCGTATGAGGTGGTTCCCGTAAGCATCTGACGAGCTTCGTGTCTGGAAATAGGTAATTCCCCTATCCGGGCAGCAATCTGCGATTCGAGCTTATAAGCTGGACATTTATCCGTCTCCATTGCCAAGTGGCCCTGCTTGCAATTGATACAACACACATGATCTACTGGACAGTCGCTCTGCTCCTCCAGGTGAACCTTTCCACACTTTAAACATCGCTTGGTGTTCCTACAGAATTTTGCTCTATGATGGAATTTGCCACAATTTTCACAAATTAGGACTCTTGTTGTATACGTCTCCACTGCAAAGCATTGATAATAGACATACACGTACGCTGGCAGTCATTGCGCCCTGAAGATAAGCTTCACCGTACATGTTGGCTGATAAGTCGTGTCCCCATTCGATGTAACTCTGCGATTGAAACGATGAAGATTATGTATAGGTAGCTGGCCTGTTATTTGAAGATGGGTACCCAGTTCTTCTATGCTAATATCTGTATCTATACCCCTCACCACACCTGTTACAAAGATATTATAAAAGGGGATATATGATTGTGTGTCATGAATCACATCAAAATCCGAGTCTAGAAAGTTATTAGCTTCTATGTAGGTAGAAAAGTGTACTTCTAATTGGTTAAAGCCACTTTTATGACTGTGTGTCACCCCCTCGGCGTGTAAAAAAAGTAATTTTCCAATTTTAAGAGGGTGGAGGTCTCGAATATTCCGACTGTTACATCGGACTATCACGAAAACTGGGCCTAAATCCGTGGCTTGATACCGTAAAAGGGGTTTAGTTGGCTTGCTACTCATTGTTGTCCAGGTGCCACATTTGCCCCATTAGACTGCTCAGCAGCCGGAACCTCTGTCGAATTCAAATTCTACTAGGCATTTTCTTGTGTAATTACCTCTGTATGTTCAGCACTGGTATGTCTGTTTCCATGACCACCGGGGCTAGTAAAGTTGTGTCATCCATAATTAGTGCCGGCTAAACGATTGTCGGCACCCCCCCGAAGGGGTGGAAATGCCTCTAAGACCCAACAAAATTAAGTATGAAATATATATTCTTACCTTGTTACTCCACCAAGATAGTCAGATACAAAATTAATCACACTACAAAAAAGACAGAAACTATGCCAAAACACAATCACCTGTGCTCTGGTAACACAAAGACTGCTTCAGCAAACAGCCCGATCTACCCCGCCACCACATGTCCACCAAGCAACTAGCAGTAAGCGTATGCGAAGAGCGATGCGCCTGCCACCATCGATCATGGTGGAATGGAATTTCATAGTTCAGTAGTAGTAACTTAGTCAAAACTCTCCATCTTGTGTAGCAGTCAGGGTTACCAATGTTTAAAAGTAAAACTCATACCAGCCACTCAAAATTATAGATTTGGATTCAAAATTGTCGTACATCATAAACCAAAAGCTACAACAATGAATGTATCAGCATAACACTTATTGAAATGTAATAGTGTTCATGTTTATGGTATCCACTTACAAAACCAATGACCTCAACCAGCATTACAACTTTAGTACTTCTGTTTCTCGCACTATTCATCTGAAAGTTCTTCTTCAACAGTTGCAGCATTATACAAATTTGTTGTTGAGATAAACTTTTGCAGATTTCCGGACCCACCACATTTTTTCATAAGCTGAGATGACCAAATAAGTCCATTTATGTATCTAGCACCAATCTGTTTCTAATTTTGGTTTTTATTAAACCTAGTTTGGAAAAAGCTCTTTCACAAGAAGTGTTTCTGTGGTGCAATGGAGTCACTGATAATGTAACCTCTGCCAGTTCTTTGAAATCAGTATTTCCACTTAGGTGACATGTGTTTAACAGTACTCCAGAAACTGTTAGGTTCTGGTATGTTCTTTATTTCACACGGAATATCACGTATTCTGAGTTTTCAACATTGATCAATTTTCTGAACAGTGCCTCCTACATTGAGAATACCAGATCTGGGCACACTGGCAACAAGAGGATAAAGAGTAGAAGGCTTAGTAGGATATGAAATGGTGGCCACTTAGAGGAGTGGAGATAGGCAATGAGGGCAAAAGTGGCATTGCTATTTGTAATTAATTTCATTTCACTGGTGTGACAAACCAGTGAAAATGATATTTCACTGGTATCGAAATGATCGTATACCCCCATAATTATCGTACACATTGGCAACCCTGGTAGCAGTAGATGTCTGCTTCGTAAACTGGAGATTAAAACCAAATCTTGTTTGCAAGGAATTGGTGACTATCAGGGTTTCAATCATGTGTCAATTTTTATTTATTTATGCCAACAAACTTACTGTTGGTGTTTTTAAACACACAAGCCGTGTGTGGGCAAAGTTTGAGAGGTAGAACTGGAACTTAAAAATTCAATGCCACAACTGGATTTGAACCACAGACCTTCCGCTTACCGGATGGCTGCTCTACCACTGAGCTATTGTGACAAACTGCCAGAATGGCATTAAATTCTCAAACCTGTTCGTATTTCTCCTGGTAAACCACAAAGGCAGTCTCACATCAGAGACAAATTGCCCCAATGGTGACTTACTATTGTAAGTACTTTATATCCCAGGATTAAATAACATTCAGATGGTAATTATTATTTATTTATGCCAACAAACTTACTGTTGGTGTTTTTAAACACACAAGCCGTGTGTGGGCAAAGTTTGAGAGGTAGAACTGGAACTTAAAAATTCAATGCCACAACTGGGATTTGAACCACAGACCTTCCAATTACAGGGCGGCTGCTCTACCACTGAGCTATTGTGACAAACTGCCAGAATGACATTAAATTCTCAAACCAGTTCGTATTTCTCCTGGTAAACCACAAAGGCAGTCTCACATCAGAGACAAATTACCCCAATGGTGACTTACGTTGTTATGTGGTATGTTATCAAAACAGAAAATTATTAGTATTATTAAATGCAATAAAGTTTGAAACACATGTTTTGTAAATGCAAGGGATGAATCATGATTATTACACTGAGATAATATAGGTCATTTCTGCAGCTATTAATATTTAGCCTACACTTTAAGCCTAATGTGAAAAATAGCAGAGCACCTCTGTTGAGAGAATGTTTTCTAACATTAAGAAAATCTAATGAAAATAATCTCTGTGTGTGATGATTGTAAAAACCTTAACTAAAGAAATGTAGCACTTCAACATTCTCTGTGTGTAAATGAAATCAAAGCGATTATTGGTGCTCCTTGTTTAGAGGATGTTAAAAAAGCAAAACTTCGTGCTGTGATAGTCGCTTTGTGCAGAAGACCAAAAATCAAACGAGACACTTTGATTAAAAACACCTTTAAGTGTAGAAATATTAAACAAAATAAGTGTTTTTAAGGATAGGTAACATGTTAAAGACATTCCTGCTCTTGAACATTGGTATACATTCTGAGTATGTAATAAATATAAATTAATAATTGATATTAACTTTATTATCATTTGTTTGTCATTAATCAAAATAAACTAAACGAACTTACACTCCATACTGAATACAGCAATACTCATGTTTGTTGCCCACCTCTGTAGTGTGATGGTTAGCATGTCTACGTCATGTTCAAGAAGTCATGAGTTCTAATCTCACTTAGGGTAAGTTATACGGATGAGGTTTTCCCTTATCCTGAGAAGATGAATGTCGGCTAACTTAAAGCTCTATGGAACTCGAGCTCATTTGAGCATCATTTCCCCCATTTCATTCATTCACTGTCCGATATGACACTATGTTGGGGATGTTAAAAAAAACCTATATGTTGTAGAAATATTCTTTTTTTTTTTATTCCCCTAAGTAAACATAAATGAATACCTAGAAAAAAAGAGAACGCAAACTTTTAAAACCATTTTTAAAGGTGCTACAACTTACCGCCTTGTAGTGAAATTAGCTGCCAAGTTAGTGACAATAAAACTTAATATCACATGAACAGAGCAGGAATACCCAAGTGAGGATTAGCCGAGAGCGTTGCATGGCTGTTCGTGGAACTCCAAACTCTATCTGCCAGGGTTTGATCCTCGCCTTTTGCATGCTTATTTTCTGAAATAGAAAATTAACAAACCTGTTTAATTCTCTACAGCTTTTTATCAGGAATTGAATCAGGATAAAGGCACACTGCTAGAAAATGACATGGCAACATTGAAAAGTGCATGGAGATAAACAACGTGGCAACATTGCTAGGTGCAAACGATTGCTTCACATTGAAGTAATCTGTAACGCATTATGTTCTGCTTAATATATCATTAATTACATTGTTCATTGGCATCCAGATATTGGTGCAATGTATTTTTATGACCATCAAAACTGAATTTTGCACTATTAAAATCACACATATATAGTCTACGGTAATAGGTAATGGTCTATGAAATTTATAGAGATGCCTTTGAATGTGATATTTAAAGGGAAATACTAATTTCGGGAGGAATGAATGGCAATTGAAATTAAAATTATTTTGTTGTTTAACGACGCTGTCAATTGCCAGGATCACATCAGCGTTGCCGGTGTGCCGGAATTTCGTCCCGCAGGAGTTCTTTTACATGCCAATAAATCTACTGACATGGAGCTGTCGTTTTTAAGCACACTTAAAAACCATCGGCCTGGGCCGGGTTTGAACCTGCGACCTTGGGATCAGTAGACCAGCGTCTAACCAACTGAGCCATCCAGACCGACATGGCAATTGAGATAGGCATGTTCCCTGCCTTATTTTCAGCAATTGCAATTAATATCTTATAAAGCATTCAGTTGTAAAATTGCACTCATATTGCAGAATTCATAAGATGGCAGGAAAAAGTATGCTATGCCAAATAAAAATATGTAAAGGAGGAACTTTATCAGAAAGAGATTCCATTAATTTTATATTTCGTATGGGTTATATGAATAATGATGTTCCCTTTAAGAAAGAAAAAATAAAAGAGGGGAAAAAACAAAAACATCAAATAGGATTCAAACTACTAATTTAAGCCCACCACCGTTGATTTGCACAAACATGCTGCAGCGGTCGCATTAATCTCTTCCTTCTTGGCTCTGCTCGCCTAGTCGGCTCTATCCGATGAGACTTGCGGGTGCAGGGAAGTTGCTTGGAAATGATACGACTTTCTCTCTTAGATCATTTTTATTCACTTCAATAATATTTTATTAATAATGCTTCTGTATAATAATTGGTCTTCTTCAACTGAATTAGATACAAAAGCATCCTTTATTACATATATTCTTCAACTATATTAATTCTCCTCCTCTTTAATTTAATCCCTGTTGCTAACCATTGTTAGGTGAAAATTTTTGTAACAGCTTGGGTTCATCATTTGTTTGAACCACAGAAGCTGTAATATCCGGACATTGCCATGCTGTTTATCCATAGCATACTTAAATATAAATGAGAGCTGTTTTACCTAACATATATATAATTTAATAAGTAATTTTAGGTCACACCCCAAATTCACCATTTTCTGTTATATTTAATTTTATGATATAATAATTTAAGAATTATTAAGAATGAATATAATTTAACATTCATTCTTAATAATTCTTAAATTATTATATCATAAAATTAAATATAACAGAAAATGGTGAATTTGGGGTGTGACCTAAAATTACTGTCACAATGCCTAAACCAGTTTGGCTATAGCGGCCACAAAACTGAATGTCACTGAGAAAGCTTATGTCTATAAGCCTAGCAGCCAACACTGGAATTGTTTTTGATTATATAAAAGCACAGTAACACATTTTTTACAGGTGCACTGGAGCTGCACAGGTGCAATGCTGATGTAGGATTGTTGAAATATTGCTTTTCAAAACTGCAAGGTGACAAGGCTGCGGTATCCTCTGAACAAGGGAAGCATATGACTAATTTAATTCTCATACCATCTATGCAAGTATGCCTGAGAATTAGATGACCCTTCACACAGGTCTCACTGAAGTTGGGTATTTACTTTTGTGAAAGATAGTACCTACACAAAATGTGTAAGAATAGTTTGTAAAGCACAGAGATACCCAAAACTTCCAAACCACTGCACATCAGCAAACATGATAATGTAGTTGCTGTGCAAGTGCAGTATTAAGCTGACGCACTATCATGTGGTTGAGTTATTACCAGTGTGCTTTATTATTTTGTCCTGTACTTAATCACAAAATGTATTATGGCTCAGCATTTCTTTTTTTTTGCACAGCGTGTATTTATGATTTGTATATGTCAACTCAGTCAACTCGCCAAGTGAAAGTACGACTTGCAGAAAGATTTCCAGGTGATCTACAATTTCTATCTCTGGGGTAACTTAAAGCATAAAGTGTACAAGATAAACCCACACACCTTAGAATAATTAAAATATCCACCAGGAAATTGCCAGCATTTCTCAACGTGAACTACGGCGAGTGATGGATAGTTTTCTAAAGAGGTGTAAAAAATCTCCTTTAATAACATTGGTAGTAATTTTAAAAAATGTTGTACAGCTTCATCCACGCTGTTTTATGACAGCGGCAGTCGGCAACAAGTGCCGAGGATGCGTACAGGCAAAACACAATGCAGCTGGTTCACAGTCTTTTGGATCATCCGTTATATATAAAAATAAAGAATTGCTATAGAAATTTACATAAATGTAACAGATCTTTTATAATTATTATTACTATTACTACTACATTTTACTTTCTCTACTGGTAAGTAGAGGAAGTATTGTGTTCCACCCAACATTTGATGTCGAGATTTCACTGGAAATATATGTTTTAGAGACCCTTTGAATAAAAAAAAAAAAGCATTTTTAGAAAAAGGTCCATGTGTGTCTGTCTGTGAACAGCATAACTTAAAAACGAAAAGTTGGTTAAAAACCAAACTTGGTACTTTAGTTTAATGTCTTTCACAGATGGGATACAAAGATATTGAAGAAAATAGCCCCATCCTAAACTACCCTTTACATGGAAAACTTTTTGGAAATTTTGATTTTCTTGAAAATGGCTCTAATGATTTTGATTAATGCCATATCTAAATTAAGAACAAATTAGAAACTAAAAGCTCCACTTATCAATATTAAGGTGGTATAATGCTGACTACTTTCAAGTTGAATCCAACTTATTCTCAACTTGAAACTATCTAAATCACCTTGCAATATTAATAAGATAAGCTTTTAGTGTCTAATTTGTTCTTAATTTAGATTCTGTTACTTCACACAGCCAGAAAATTCAATATGTACACTTCATCTGTCATCAAAATATCTCAAACATATGGCATTTTAATCAAAATCATTAAGAGTAATTTTCAAGAAAATAAAAATTTTCGAAAAATGTTCCATGTAAAGCATAGTTTAGGGTGGGGCTATTTTCTTCAAAATCTTCGTGTGGCATCCTTGAATGACAAACTTAAATACCAACTTTGGTTTTTAACTGGCTTTTCGTATTTGAGTTATGCTATCCACAACCATACACACGGACCTTTTTCTAAAAATGCCTTCTTTTTTTTTATTCAGGGGTCCTCAAAACATATATTTCTGGTGAAATCTCGACATCGAATTTTTGGGTGGAATACAATACTTCCCCTACTTACCAGCAGAGAAAGTAAAAAGGTCCGTGCGTGCATGTGTATGTGTGTGTTCTTCAGTCTGTGGACAGTATAAGTAAAAAAGTAAAAACAAAAAGTTGGTTAGAAACCAAATTTGGTATTTAAGTTTAATGTTTAACTACCCTTTACATGGAAAATTTTTCGAAATTTTGATTTTCTTGAAAATGACTAACAATTTTGATTAAAATGTCATATGTTTGAGATATTTATATGACAAATAAAATGTACTTTTTGAATTTTCTGGCTATAGCCCCTGTAGTCGTAGTTACTCTGGATGACTTTTTCAGAACTGGTAACCTGTTAGAGATAGACCAAATCATACTATACAAAAATGTAGATCTTGCTAAGATACACAATTTATGTCTGAATAAATTTTCTTGTTGGGTGAAGCATTTCGGAGATATTCTTTGTTATGTGTGTTAGTTTCGGAAAACTTAAAACTTTCGTGAAATGGAACACTGTTGTTCATTTTTTTTATATGTTAAGTGTGCAAAGAGAACAGAATCTCGAAGCTTTAAAAGATTTGACTATCGCACTAAGCCTACTGTATTCTAATATTCCCCTTGCACTTACAAGGAAATAAGCAATAAGATAATTTGTACAAATATTTATCTTAACACAAAGAAGATTTAGGAATAAGAGTTTGTAAGAATGGTTAGTAAAAGAATAGAAAAAGTCATGTGAGTGCAACACATCAGATTTTTTTATGTTAAGCATGTAAAGAGAATGGGATCTCAGAGCTTTGAAAGATTTGACTCGCTCAAAGCCTATTCTAATACTCCTCTTGCACCTACAAGGAAATAAGCAACAAGATACTTTGTACAAATGTTTATCTCAACTAACACGAAGATATAGAGATAAAAGCTTGTAAAAATGGTTCGTAGAAAAGTAGAGAAAGCCATGTGAGTGCAACACATCACATTTTTTTTATTGTGCCATTTACATACATCCCGGCTTTAACTGCAGTAATCATATCGGTGGCCATTTAGTGTGGAACAGATTGCCTATCAGCAATGCCTTAACAGGGTCAACCTGTAGCATGTGTGTCTGTGTCTGTGAATAGCAGAGACCAATTGAGAACCTACTATGATAGAAATTTAGTGACACCTGTGAAGACAGCATATACCTGCTGCGAGGGACAGGGGCACTGATCACATCCCACCCTCCAATACTGCACCCCGCTAATGCCTGTAGTGGATAAAGTTGGAGAGGATCCAGTGGCTGGGTGGTAGGCCTTTTTCAAGAAAGGACTGTGGCACCTTGGGGTCAGTTTATATATGTATTTCCTAGTTTATTGGTTTTAATTTTCCAATACTTACCCAGTGGCTATTAGAATTTCTTAGATAAAAAACAACCCAATAATATGTTGTTTTATTTTGGTTACTACAGAATGAAAATTTACACATTGACACCAAACATAAAAATACATTACATAAAACTTATGAATTTAATTACAATAATACAAAATTGTCTGATCAAAAATATAAGTACAATAAAATAGAATAGAATTCATATAGGAATATTAATAGTTATGGTTTTCCCCCTTCAAAACACTTCAATCAGTGATCTTGCTTATGGTAGAATAGAACAATTAGTTCTATTCTCCTTGCAGTCATCTCCTCATATCAGCTTTGGAATTTATGGAAGGCTTTTGTATGTTGTTTTCCAGTGCATCTCAGATTCTCTATCACATTAATCCAATTATACGAGGGCAGTTCAATAAGTAATACAACACATTTTTTTTCTTGGCCTATTTTGGTTGAAAAGGCTGGAATTATTTGTAGAACATTTTCAAACATTCCCGCTTTGTCTCGTGTAGTTTCATTGACTTCTGATAGGTGACAGCGCTATACGGAGCTGTTATAATGGCATCTGTAATGGAGGTGCATTCCAAACAATGGGCAGTGATTGAGTTTCTTTTGGCTGAAAACCAGGGCACTGAGATATTCATAGGCACTTGGAGAATGTCTATGGGGATCTAGCAGTGGACGAAAGGACGGCGAGTCATTCAGCAAAGCGCCCGTCATCATCGCCGCATGGTTGAGAAAAATTGTCTGATCTCCCACGTGCTAGCTGGTTGTGCACATCTGTGACTCCTGCAATGTCAGAGTGAGCAAACACTCTCATTCAAGATGATTGATGGATTACAATCAAACACCTCATTGCTCAGCTTGACGTCTCTGTTGGTAGTGCTCTCACAATTGCTCACCAGTTGGGATATTCAAAGGTTTGTTCCTGCTGGGTCCCTCGATGTCTAACCGATGATACCGAAATTTAGATTTCCGATCGAATGGGCTTTTGAAAAAGACACGTTTTAATTTAATTGCCGGATGTGAGATTTGCGATAAGTGTTAAGTAATAACATAAATAGATAATAGAGCAGAAAGTGTTGTAAGGTGATCAAGATATGAGTAAATAATAGTCGTTAAAGTTGTAGGATAAACACATTATTGGTTTGAAATTAGCGAGTCATGACGTCATACTACATAGTTTAAATACACGTTCGAAAGTCAGGTCTGAAAACCTTAAAAGTCGCGCGATATATTTAATAAAATATAAAGTAAACATCGTTTAATCCTAAAAAGGTAATTATATATTCGAAATTCATAAAAGAACATGTTATAATAGAAAGGGACATTTCTAAATTGCGGGAAAAGGAAATAGCATTTTGGATACGAGGCTTTCTTGGATGACGTCATGACATTCAAATGAACGAACGGTCTTCTTAGCGTGGGTAAGCTAGAAAGCGTCACTACTCAACCAGAGACCAGTACGGCAGGTCGTGCTGCGCGGATGTGAGTGCGATTCCTCTACAGATACAAATATTTTCGGCATAGCTCCCGAAAATATTTAATAGACAATAAATCATATAAAAAGTTTCCTTGGGTTGTCCATTACTCCTATGCAGACCCGAGATAAAGAGATCTCTTGCAGAACTAGCCGGAGCGAGCTACATCAAAGGGCAACACCACGTCACCAACGACATTTAAGTATCCACGGTGAAACATCAAGAAGCGAAGAAAGACTATTCAGCTTCAAATTGGCATCCCAACGTGTGGCGTCGAAAGAATGGACCAACCCCCCAAGACGACCAGGCCAGCATCGAGCCAGCAGACAAGAAGGTGCCCAGCGTGTGAACATCTGTGAAACGTGTAGTGAACAAGTTTAAGTGCAGTTAAAGTGAAATAGTGAAAATATTGAAAATTTTGGTGAGTAGAAAAACACATGTAAATAGCTTAGAAATGGAAGACAGTGATACCGATTTTCATGGTTTTGAGAGTCCGGAAATTGAGAAAAGTGTAAGTAGGATGGAAGAATTTAATCAGAATGTAATTGGTAGCAGAATATGCCAAGAAGTAGATCAGAACGTTAGAGAAACACCTAGAGGTAGTTCAGAAATGTTTAGTACTAATTCAGAAAGGCCAGCATTTATGTCAGAAATAGAGAATATGTTTCAAAAGATAATGAAAAAGATGAGTACAGAGTTAAGTCAAAAGATAGATGAAAATAGTAAAGAATTAAGAACAGTGAAAAAGATGAGTACAGAGTTAAGTCAAAAGATGAGTACAGAGTTAAGTCAAAAGATAGATGAAACTAGTAAAGAATTAAGAACAGAGTTAGGACAGAAATTAGAGAAGGGACAACAGGAATTGGGAATGCAATTGGAAAATCAGAAGAGAGCTTTAGAAACCTTTAGGGAAGAAGTTAGGGAGGAAATTAATAAAGTCAGTAGTGAAGTAAAAGAAAATAGAGAACAGGTTAAGGGAGAATTAGAGACAATAAGGCAAGAAGTAAAGAATTCTGAAAAGAAATTAGGTCAACAAGTTAGTGAAAAATTAGATAAAGAAAGGGAAAGAGTAACATATAGTTTAGACAAACAAAGGGAAGAGGTAGTACAAAGGTTAGATAAAGACAGGGAAGAAATTAGAGAAGAGTTACAGGGGTGTAAAGTTAGAATAGAAAGATCTGATGTAGAAAGTGAAAGGCAGGCTAGAAATTTGGAGGATGTTACAGACCAAATAAAAGGGGTAATAACAGAAATTACTCAGGTAAAAGAGGCCTTAGAAAATTTGAAATTAAATGAAAATGCATGTAATCACAACAATCTTAGTAATGAAGTTGCAAGAAACGAGGCAATACCAGGTATATCAGCTGACATTTCGATGCAAAATAGAGGTAACAGTAATTCCCATTCTGATCTCGGAAATAGCTCAGGGATAGGTGACAATTCAAATTTACATTGGCCTAACCATGTCTTAAATGAAATGACACCTCCAGTTTTTGAAAATGAAGATTCAGATGATCCTAAAGCCTTTTTAGAAGGGTTACAAGAGTACTTCACGGTGAAACGTATACCAGAGGAGTACAAGATGGTTATAGTAAGAAAATGTCTAAAGGGTAATGCTGCTAATTGGCTAGGCCTTTCTATGGGTAACAATAATGATTACAGGACCTTTAGAAACATCTTTTTAACCAGATATTGGGGAGCTAGTAGGCAGGCTAATATTAGAGTTGAATTAAGCAATGGAAAGTTTAATCCTAGATCGGAGGAATCGATGGTAAACTATTTTATGAGAATAGCGAGAAAATCGAAGATGTTGGATCCTCCTTTAGATGAAAAAGATCTAATAAATATAGTTACTCCACATTTTCCGGAAACGCTTCAACACTACCTAATCATAGCCCGACCCGATAGCATTGCAGCTATGATAGAATTATTATCAGCCTTAGAAGTCAATAAGCCAAAACACGCATTTGGAAATAAATATGAAGAAAAAGAAACTGTAAATTCTTTCGGGCAAGGGGCACAGTATTATCAGAATAGAAGTGAGATTAGGGAAAGATATAAAGGACCAGTACCAAGGATGGAATCATTCCGGTGGGAAAATCAAGGTAAATATAACCAGGAAGGGCGTCACCAAAATAGAAATGGTAATCAAAGGGGAAGAAATATAAGGGTGAATTATATGAATACAAATAGATTTGATCGAGGTAGACGGGGACGTTATTTTGGACATAGTAGAAATTCAAATGATGGGTATTGGACAAACGGAGATAATGAGTTTAGACCGAGGTCACCAAGACAGGAAGAAAGGTATTCTAATGGACGAAATTCCCCCGAAAATGCGGAAATGGTTGAGGCCATTAACACGGTCAAAAACATGGTAGGAAGTAACCCCGATTTAATGCAGGAAAACAGAAGTAACAATTTGGGGAAATAGTACAGGAGCAATACATAAAAATCAGGGAAACGCCAGACCCGGTCAAACGCACCTTCAGTGAGAACTGGGTATCCTAGTAATGATTGTGATAAGTACTCGGAAATAAATAGTCCTGGAAGGCAAATGATGATACAAAAGAAAAGAGAATGGAAAAATAGAATTGACAAAAACGAAAAAGTAGGAGATCCACCTAAAATCAAAATTGGAGTAAATGGAAAACAATACAATGCAATTATAGATACGGGATCAAATAGTACAGTATGCTCACAAAATTTTTATGATAATTTACAAAGTAGTGGTTTTAAAGTAATGTCTTTACCAGTTAATGGGATATATTGCTCGCTAGCTGTGGGAAAACGAAAAGAGAGAGTAAAATTTCAAGCAATGATAAATATTGAAATAAATGGGAGAATACTAGGAATTTTATTTCTGATTGTAGGAAGACTTGTGACAGATATTATAATAGGTTGTGATTGTCTTTATGCCTGGGAAGCTGTGGTGAATTTTAAAAACATGATTCTAGAAATGAAAGTTGAAGATGAGACCATTATAGTGCCTTTTGTGGAAGATAGTAGTTCAGAAACTATTGTACGAGAAAAAGAGGAAGAAGAAATCCAAGGGGATACATTCTTTGTAGAATATGTTAAAGTAGGAGCTATGGAATTAACTGAAGTAAATGTCAAAGAGTACAGTGTCGATAATAAAGAAAATGTAGAATGGGATAAAAATGATTTCATAGACAATTTGAGGGTTTCTGATGCAACTAGGTACTATGATAGGGAGAGTAGTGAAGACTTAGAAGAATTGTTGAGGGAAAAAAGTAACTCAGGCTGATCAACTAAATGAACAACAGAGGGATAAACTGTTAGAAATATTAATCCGAAATAAAGAAGTATTCTCTGAGAAACCTGGTAAATGTAATATTTATACTCATTCGTTTGAGATGATACCCATCAAACCTTTTACACATAAAGCGAGAGCTATCCCTAGTACAATAAGAGAAGAGGTAGATGCAGTTATAAAGTCAATGTTAGAAGATGAGGTTATTGAAATTTCGAATTCAGAATTTGTGAATCCCCTATGTATTGTAAATAAGGCCAATGGAAGATTAGGGTGACATTAGATGCGAGAAAACTAAATTATTGTTCCTCATACTTTTCATCAGGGAATCCAACAGAACGTGTCCTCCGAGATATAGGAATTTATTTACGTGTACTTACACATCATAATCACAAGGATTGGGTGAAATATTGTCCATTGATAGAAAAGATTATCAATCACACCATTAATGTAACTACTGGGTTTGCACCAATAAAATTAATGTTAGGAATTGAACCAGAACCAATATTGATCGGGGTACCAAAAACACTGAAAATTAATGACATTCAGTTAAGTGAGGAAGAAAGAGCGAAAATTGCTTTTGAACGAATCAAGAAAAAGGCAGAGAAGCGAAAATTAAAGAAAAAGAGTAGAAAACATAAATGGGAACCTAAGATAGGCGATTGGGTACTAGTTAAAGACCATAAGTTATCAAGTGCCTTGCAAGGTAGGAACAAAAGGATGGAATTGTTATATAAAGGTCCTGCAGAAATTATATCAAAATTTGGTTATCATACCTATGAATTAAGAGATGTTAAAAATGAAAAATGTCTGGGAAGATGGCATAAACAACTCCTTCGACCATACAAGAAACCGTGTGGTGCCTTGGAACCTTGATTTAATGTAAAAGAAAAATTGGAAGTGTCATTTGTCTATTGGCGCCCAATCAGCTTTGAGATAAAATGTAAATGTTAGCTTACTTGAAAATCATATATTGGTCAGGTACTTACATATTCATGAAAAATGCAGAATGTGAATTGCTATCTACTACAAAGAGCTTAAAAATATATTGTATAGAGCTCACAATAACTGCTTCAGAAAGATTGTTAAAATGTTCATCTCCACATAGAGAAAACAGAATATTTAATTTGTAAACATTTGTTAAAATATTTAGATGTATAGATAGTTATCACAGCAAGACAAAGAAAGAACTTGTCTGAAGAGTGTAATGGATTTATATAAATATATGTACATTTTAGTGCTTAAAGGATCTAGTACAGATATGTGTTACAATAACAAAAGTGAAAAATCACAGTGCAAGTGATAGTGAGAGCGAAGTGAGCAAACATGAACTAAAAGAAGGAAGTATAAAGAAAGACTCTTGAAGTTTAACCTTTATATAGAAGCTTAACAGAAGAAACCATAACATATTGTAATTAGTATTTAAGGATTAATGTTAAGTCAAGTGTACAATTGTTTGTCATGTTAAAAAGATTAATGAGAAAATATGTTAATAACCAATTTCGAAACAGTGTAATTGAAAATTGTATATAATGGGAGTATTGCCGATTATTCAAAATACAGGAGTAATTTTTAATTTTTCTTTCGGGCAAGACATTTACATTATTTTATTATGAAATAATAAAATAATATAAATGGGGGCATTTGATACCGAAATTTAGATTTCCGATCGAATGGGCTTTTGAAAAAGACACGTTTTAATTTAATTGCCGGATGTGAGATTTGCGATAAGTGTTAAGTAATAACATAAATAGATAATAGAGCAGAAAGTGTTGTAAGGTGATCAAGATATGAGTAAATAATAGTCGTTAAAGTTGTAGGATAAACACATTATTGGTTTGAAATTAGCGAGTCATGACGTCATACTACATAGTTTAAATACACGTTCGAAAGTCAGGTCTGAAAACCTTAAAAGTCGCGCGATATATTTAATAAAATATAAAGTAAACATCGTTTAATCCTAAAAAGGTAATTATATATTCGAAATTCATAAAAGAACATGTTATAATAGAAAGGGACATTTCTAAATTGCGGGAAAAGGAAATAGCATTTTGGATACGAGGCTTTCTTGGATGACGTCATGACATTCAAATGAACGAACGGTCTTCTTAGCGTGGGTAAGCTAGAAAGCGTCACTACTCAACCAGAGACCAGTACGGCAGGTCGTGCTGCGCGGATGTGAGTGCGATTCCTCTACAGATACAAATATTTTCGGCATAGCTCCCGAAAATATTTAATAGACAATAAATCATATAAAAAGTTTCCTTGGGTTGTCCATTACTCCTATGCAGACCCGAGATAAAGAGATCTCTTGCAGAACTAGCCGGAGCGAGCTACATCAAAGGGCAACACCACGTCACCAACGACTTCAGCTTCAAATGGTGATCCAATAACTAGGACACAACGATTATTCAGCTTCACCGAAGACCAGAAAGAGCAAAGGAGATCCATCTGTGTGGAATTACTTGCTCTTCATGAGGCTGATAGTGACAATTTTTTGTCAAACATTGTTACAGGCGATGAAACATGGGTTCATCACTTCGAACCCGAAACAAAACAGCAATGTGTCACACTCACTCCCCTACCAAGAGAAAGTTTAAAACCATACCCTCAGCTGGTAAAGTCATGGATACAGTGTTCTGGGACGCTGAAGGGGTTATTCTGTTTGATGTCCTTCCCCATGGTCAAACAATCAACTCCGAAGTGTATTGTGCTGCTCTTTGAAAATTGAAGAAATTACTTCGTGTTCATAGGCACAAAAATCCAAACGAACTTCTCCTTCTCCATGACAGCGCAAGACCTCACACAAGTCTTCGCACCTGAGAGGAGCTCCAAAACTTCAGTGGACTATTCTTTCTCATCCACCCTACAGCTCCGATCTCCCACCGTCGAATTTCCATATGTTTGGCCCAATGAAGGACGCAATCCATGGGACACATGACGCAGATGATGAAGTTGCTGATGCAGTACAATGTTGGCTCCGACATCGACCAGTGGAATGGTACCGTGCAGGCATACAGGCCCTCATTTCAAGGTGGCATAAAGACGTAGCATTGAATGGAGATTATGTTGAAAAATAATGTTGTGTTGCTAAAAGATTGGGGAATAACATGGTGTATTTGAATGCTGAATAAAACAACTCCTGTTTCAGAAGAAAAATGTGTTGCATTACTTATGGAACTGCCCTCGTATATTTAAATGTCTACTCAACCAACCAAGAAATCAGATTTAAATCCCTTAACAGTGAGAAAGGTATTAGCTTAATGCTTAAAAGATAATTTGAAATCAACCAATAAGTACTTTTCGCTGAAAATTTGCATGATATTAAAAGCATAAACTCACCAGTACTGTTGTCCTAGTACTGCTGTTATGTGTGATAAATCTCAAAACAATCCTCTAAGTGAAGACCTTTTTACGTAGCCACATATTTTCACTTTGCTCCTGCTGTAGCACATAACATCTTTTGGTAACTTCTGTTTTCTTTTTGGTGGAGGGACTGTGTGTAGGAAAATGAATCAATTATTTTGTCTGTAGTTCATAGGGGTTGTGCTGCAAGAAGGTTGGTTTTGAACTGAATACTCTGGCTGCTGGCTCAGGTTCCATGTATTCCACAAAAAAATTGAAGGTGCAGTTGGCATCTGTAGCATACCTGATCAGGAAGTCTTTACAAAGACCACTATTTGCAGTAAAAGGGTAAAGAATGAGGTTAGTGTATGATTTAGTGCAGTTGTACATTTTTTTTTTTTGCATCATAATATGAATGTGCTTCAAAAGGCCTGGTACATCCTCATTGGTTTCATTAGTATTTTCCTTGCTGCTTTCCACACTATACTCATTTTAATCACTAGAGCTTTCTTCACACTCTGTTAATCATCACTTTCATGTTTGGTGCACTTTGTGATAGTTTTCTCAAGCCCTCCTTGTCATCTACATGGATTCTTCTTACAGCCAGTGATGTGAGTATAATGAAGTAATACTAAGAACAATATTTTTCCTTGGTTAAATGAAGTTGGTAAGGTCATACTCGAGGAGTTACAGACATGTCAGCACTTTTTACCAAATGTATACAAATGGCATCTGAGAAGGAACCTAAAGTAGTTATATAGATCAGTGCAGCATTGTGAGCTAAGCCCATATGATTCCATATGCTAAAAAAGTGCATGTAAGCCCTGGTCGTCAAATGATGCAAATGGCTTAACATCTGAATCCTGGGATTCACTACTTTGGGACAATTGCACAAGTATAACCATACATTATAGGCCATATGTTTGGGGTTATACTGATGAGCTTTAAAACACTCTGCTATACCTATAGTTTCTGCACATTTCTTTAGATTATGTTTTAAAATCTGAGATAATGGTGGTGGTCTGTTTTTTTCTACAAAAATGAGGTCACCTACTCTTCGAGCTGATATACCTCCCGTACCATAATGTCTCCTTCCATATTTTACTGTTATCTGCATTTTCTTTATTCTAAGTCTTTATTGGGCTGTCCCCAAATTACGATGCACCCATCTGAGTGTGAGTGAGCATGCAGGATTTAAGGGGCGGTTGACAACTAGGTCATTAGGGCAAGTACCCATCTGAAAAAGAAATATTTAATTTCAGATCATCGCAGAAAATTACCTTCTTTCACCAGTCCATTTCTTTGTTAATGTGCTCCTTAACAAATTGTTGCTGCTTGATTCTATTAATTTTATTTATATAGCACAGGCCTGACAAACTGCACTCACCAGCTATGAAGACATTCCCCCCTCTCTTCGTGATCATGAAAGTGGAAAACTGTGGAAAACCAGTTAAGGAGGGGAGGGGCTACTCTATTTGCACCTTCGGAGTATGGTTTGTCAGACCTGATATAGGGCTTTCTGACAGCCAGTGATAATCACTTCTGTATAGCACCCTCCAACTATACCTAGACAATCTTGTTTCCATACCTGCTCCCAGACTCAGCAATAATAACAGTTGCAGTAAGACTTGGAGTTTTGTTCACTTTTCTTATTATTATCCTCACTCCTCTCCTAGTAAGGACTCTTGGTTGACCTGCCTGTGGCAAGTTTTTAATTCTGCCTTCAAATCTGAATTGGCATATGTTATTAGTACTATTTTTTACTTTCTCTACTGGTAAGTAGGGGAAGTATTGTATTCCACCCAAAAATTTGAAGTTGAGATTTCACCGGAAATACATGTTTTGAGGCCCCCTGAATCCAAAAAAAGCATTTTTAGAAAAAGGTCCGTGTGTGTGTCTGTCAGTCTGTGGACAGCATAGCTCAAAAACGAAAAGTCGGTTAAAAACCCAAGTTGGTATTTAAGTTTAATGTCGTTCAAGGATGTGACACGAAGATTTTGAAGAAAATAGCCCCACCCTAAACTACCCTTTACATGGAAAATTTTTCGAAAATTTTGATTTTCTTGAAAATGGCTCTAACGATTTTGATTAAAATGTCATACGTTTGAGATATTTTGATGACAAATGAAATGTATATCTTGAATTTTCTGGCTATAGCCCCTGTAGTCGTATTTACTCTGGACGACTTTTGCATAACTGGTAAACCGTTAGAGATAGACCAAATTATACTATGCAAAAAATGTAGATCTTGCTAAAATACACAATTTATGTCTCAATAAATTTTCTTTTAGGGTGAACCATTTCGGAGATATACCTTGTTATGAGTGTGAGTTTCGGAAAACTTGGAACTTTCATGAAATGGGTCATCGTTGTTCATTTTTTTATATGTTACGTGTACAAAGAGAACGGAATCTCAAAGCTTTAAAAGATTTGACTATTGCACAAAGCCTACTGTATTCCAATATTCCCCTTGCACCTACAAGGAAATAAGCAATAAGATAATTTGTACAAATGTTTATTTTAACTAACACGAAGAAGATATAGGAATAAGAGTTTGTAAGAATGGTTAGTACAAGAGTAGAGAAAGTCATGTGAGTGCAACACATCAGATTTTTATGTTTAACAAATTTGCTATTCCTAGACATGTTTTTCCTTTCTCATGATGGAATACTACTAATTGTCTTACTCAAATGTACTGTTCTTCTCCATCCCATTTCCACTCATGAATGCTTGAAAGACACTGACATGGACCTGCTTGCACAGCAAATAAGTGCAAAGCATGGCTTAAGTTGCTGAACATCCCCTGTATGAAAAATATTGTTGAGCAAATTTTTGTATATCATAGTAACTAGTATTACTGCTTTTTGAAATTGTGACAATTTCATTATTACAGTAGCTTGGAAGTACAGAATTCAGGGTTCTGTAATTTGGAATTATCACCTGCTTTTTCTTTAATAACAGAGATTACACATACTGAAAAATTGTGCCATTGTACTTTTTCAAATCTCTTTTGTTTTTATACTTTCTCTCCCCCCTCTGCACTACCCATGCAAAGAGAATAGAATTTCAAAACCATCATGTAGTGAACGGCTCTTAAAAGATTCTACTATCCTTAAGTCTACTCTATTCCCACTGTAGTATAAGAAAATTAATAACCTTTTTTGTTTTTGAAGTTTGTTAAAGAATGGATAGAGAAAGTCACGCACATGTAATGCAGATTTTTATAGCTTATTTACATTTTTACACAGGAATGAGCTTAAATTATGTAGGGGAAAAATATTTCACATAGATATACTTACAGCATCCCAAATTAAGACTACAAGGATTAGGATTTTGGAATTTTAGTCCATAAGGGGTCTCAAATTTGAGAAACTAGGTAGGAAACAATAGTGCAAATAATTTGAAAATCAATTTATTTTGATCAAAATACCTAAAGATTATCACTTCTAGACAAAGGACGGAATTAATGCTTAAAGGGCATATGGGTGAAAAAAAAATTATTTCTGTGTTTTTACACAAAGTCAATCACTCACTTCAAAGCATATTGCCACCAGATGGAAAGCTCTTGCCTCAATTACACAAAGCCAGACAATCTCATTTGCTGAGGGCTAGGAAGCATTTATACTAATGAAATAAAGAAACATAAGCTGCCATTAAATGAAACAAGAAAGGAATACTTAGGAGAAGAAAGAAAAGAAACAGCAAGTAATTTCCTGTGACTGAAACATCTAAAGTTCTTCAGAGAGGTCCCAATGGAAGTATGGTAGACATAGCTCACACAGGTACTGTGATATGGAAAGTAAAGAATCCAATAAAAGCCTGGAAAGTAGGCAGGATTGATTAAATATTCAATGTATTCATGAGAGAAGTGTCACCTTGGCTTAGCGAGTTTTGGATTTCAGTTTAACAAATGCCTATTAGGAGAAGTATTTTCAGAAAGAATGGAGGATTGTATGCTATACAAAGGAGGATTCATTCTAAAATGTATATCCAGAAAGCCTTCTAAAGTAATCAAACCCACTAGAAGTCAATGATGCATTCGAGCATGTAAATGGAAAACTGCACTTCCTGTTGTATAATCTCCCTGCTTACAGAATACATGGAGGCTTTCGACAAGAGAAGTATGGCCAAGAAAACTAAATGGTTTGGATGTGGAGTTACCTTACTAAAATTAATTTGAATATACATATAAAAGAATCTATAACTTTATGTAAATACAAGCCATCAACAACAGCCCTATTTCATCCAATCGTGTTACAAACACATCACACAATGATTAGTTGATTGGACAAGACGGAGCTACCCTTGTTCGCAGATGAGTGAATCGGCTAGCTGTCAAGTGCCGGGTTAGCTCTTGCCAACTTTAACCTGTGATGTGCTGAAACCAAAGCATACCACAAAATATAGTACCTTAAATGTTGGCGATTATCTGAGATTTTTCCTGGTAAAGACTGCTTAAATGTAATGCGATAGTTGTGCTATTCCTAAAACTCCTGAGTAAATATCGTTCTGTTGCATCATAAACGCAAGACATGAATCCACATGGTGCTTTTGTTAGTAGCAGCTGATACAAACACCAGGTTATCATAGAGGGATACAAGGTGTGGATCTAAGGTACAATGGAGTATAGTTGACTGTTTGGCAAATTGACTTCTCACCCAGAGCCCCTGGATTTGATTCCTGAGAATTTTTCTCTAATTAGGATTATTCCTTACTCTCTATAGTCTGTCAGTGTGGGTGTCAGAGTGAATGTGCTTGTGAAAATAAGTTAAAAATGACGGGAACTCGTAGTAACCTAACCTAAAAGTCCAGAGTAAAAATCTCTGAATACTTAGAGACTATAAGCTTCACTTATCTTAGTATCTACTGCAAGTTCTTGAAATCAAAGGCAGACTGTAACTTCAGAAATATTCATTCCTATCATTGGTGCCACATTTGTTCTCATTATTATCTCATTAAATGTTTCAGTCAGAACCCCTGACATACCAGTTAAAAGGGGCTATAAAAATGAAAGAAAAATAAATTGGTAACATGTATTATGCCTATCAAAACTGACAGACAGATGATGCACTATAGAGAACCTCTTCAGAGCACTTATCTTCAGTACAATGAGGAAGGATATGGTACATGTGTCCATTTCAAAAGAGAATCTGCTTTTTGGCTGTCCTTTCACATTTGGTGCAAGTGAAAGAGCAGACAGTCAACATAAAGCAGTATTTGTAAATGGAAGAACTACTACTGGACAAAAGATAAGGGTCTGCTATTAAAGGACAGCAAACAACTTTTAGTAACTTGGAACCACAATTCAAGCCAGGGGAATGTCAATATGAAGGTATATGAAAGAAAAACTAACTAAACCCTGGCACGACAGCCCATAAAGGGCTAAGGCCTACTGCCCAGCCGCTGCGTCCCCCACCTCTGCTCGCTACAGGCATCATTGTTGAGGTGCAGTACTGGATGGTGGGACGTGGTCAGCGCCCGAGACCTCCAGGCCAGTTATGCTGTCTTCTCGACCTGGGACCGCTACTTCTCCATCCACGCTAGAGGCAAGCACGCTACCAACTGCGCTACAGAGGCAGTCATATGAAAGAAAGCTAGTTGCAATTATACAAAAAGAAAATATTAAAAACAACATGGAACTATCTTCAGCAATATGAATGCTGAGCTTTTTGGTAATTTGATTGAGGTAGATTGAATAAGATGATTATAAAGTGAGAGCAATACTTATAAAATAATGCTTATACTTGTAGAGGAATCACTTAAGTGGTTTACCTGTTTTATCTTGTATTATGCTGTCTTAAATCTTGTACCACTTCTTTTACATTTTGAAGTTGCAGATCAAATCTCACCAGTTTGTACGGCCATGGAAAAAATGATTGAGCGCATTAGGAGAGTAGAATATTTCCAAGTCCCACATCATGCTGCAGAGCGTTTGCACAAGTAATTATTTCCAACATGCAGCTGAGCTTTTTGATAGTCTTATGTTGCATATGTTATTGTCTGCTGGACACACACATGTCTTGAATCATCATACACATTTGTATTTGCAAATATGTATACAAATCAGAGTGGTGATTCAAGACACAAAGCCAATTTGTGTCCTCCAGACAATAACATATGGAACAGAGGCTCTCAACGACCTCAGCTGCATGTTGGAAATACCGACTTGTGTAAATCACACTGCAGCATGATGTGAGAGAACTATTTTGCTCTCACAATGTGCTCAATCATTTTTTTCATGGCTGTACCAACTGCCATTAGGGAACAGTAAATTGCATGATAAGCTTTCTAGATCCACAGCTGAATAATTAAAGAAGATATATGGATAAAAGAATGGATGAAGAAGAAAAAACTATCAATTAGTTTTTTAAGCACCATGTTTTAAAACTTGATTATCTTTGATTCTGATAGGTGAATTAGGCATCTATGAGACTAGATATTGGTGAAAGGTGCTTGTGTGTGATTATCTTACAAAGGACAGGATTAACTACATAGGAAAATATAATCCTCTCTCCATATGTATATCCCATCTTTATTGATCTACATCCTTCCAACAAAGAATTTCTACATTGAAGATGTAATAGAACAGACTAATGACTTCATTATCAACCGTCGGGTATTAGAAAACATTTGATAGAACATGATACTGGCATACAGTGTTCTGCTAGAGAAACTGAAGAAGAGGTAATAAAGAGCAATTTCTTTTTCACTAATACAAATTGGAAAATTGTGTTACAACCTCAGGATGTCTTCAGAACATATTTGTAAAGTGAAGAGCTACTAGGCATTCTAGACCTGCAATTTTTCTTGTTAGTACTTGTCATGTGGTATGCTGCAGCAAAACAAGTAAATCTAATTGTGTATTATGTGTAGTGAGCCGTTGGCAGAGCACTTGGATTGACTCCTGTAGTCTTTGATATGTTTGTCACTCACTAAGTGCGTGACTGGCGTGGGCCGGCTCTTCCCAGCTAGCCTCATGTGAGGTTGTCTGTCTATTCCTGCCTTCACGACGAGAGCTCCTCAGAGTTGTCACTTGCTGCAATTAGTCTGCCGGTCATATGTCATGTTCTTTTCAGACTCCTTTTCTGATACTCTGCTAATGTGCTCATGTAATTCAAGGGAATTAAACTTTGAGATTATATAGTCTAGAGTCAAAAGGGGAAAGGTATATGGTTAAAGATTCTACTGACATGTGACTTTCAGGCCATTAATTCTTTGGCCCCATTGTGCTAGTCCATTATTGTTATGCCACTATAAATAAAAGGTTTGCCGCTAACCTTCCCTATCCGGTCCACCCTTTAGTATCAATAGTAAGGCATTCCCTTTGTGGACAAAGTAGATACCATGACCAATGGTGCAGTAGTTTTCATCATATTATTTATAGGAAAAATGTAATAACTTGAAAAATATTACCCTCATGCAGATGAAACTGATAGCTTTGTATTAAGACTGCCCTAAACTAAATATGAAGTTCCAGCCAAAAAACTGTAGAACATGTAATTTCACCCATATGCCTATTAACAAATACTGAATTTCTTTTTCCTGTCCCAGTGCAAAAAAAATAGAATCACTAATTTCAAAAACTACTCAGTGATATTCTAGGCACTCCTTTGTTGTGCAAGGCTTAACTGACAAGTATGTCAAGAAGAGAAAGACATGTTCTCCCATCCTCTCTCTTGAATATTTTCTACAAAAATTACATTAGTTATATTCATGTTTTAAATCTGATCCTTTCAACAGAACATTAGGTAATAAATAAAGGATGACCATACTTTTAACCACATTGGAAGTAAGGAACTGGCATCCATTTGTGCTTATATAACTACTAACGATAGGTTACAACTACTTAGTTTTATCTTGGCCACATAAGCTGAATATTTGGCCAAACTCAAATTCTAGTACTATGGACATTGTTGAGCACAGGAATAAACAAATCCTTCCTTTCCATGTTAATGGATGTAAGACACTTAGAATTTTTTGTCAACTGAAACCTCAGAGTAGAGAAGAGATGTCCTGGTGTATGACATAGTGCAGGCCTGGGCGACTTATGTGATACCTCGAGCAACCTTAATTTTTTTACCTACTAAACACATAGTTATCACTCAAGGTCATGAGCACCAGTTGCCCAGCCCTGATATAGTGGGTCTTAAAGATCTCACTTCACCAAGGACAGTGCTTAGCATTTTTAGGGTAGATCTAGTGTCGGCTGTGGCCAAAAATATTGAGCTATCAATCTTCTTTAAAATAAATAATAAGAAAATTAATTGTAATCAGGCTTTACTCAATTCCTTTTCAAAGAAGAATTGTATAAAAAATAATTATTAAAATGCTATATGAAGAATTTAAATTACTTATTGGAAAGAAAAAATTAATAAAGGATCTATATTACTCTATAACTTTATTAGGAAATACTGGAATAGCAATATTACCCTTCTTACCTTTATTAAATATAGAATAAAATTAACACAAAATCACTTTTCAAAATTAATACATTTAGAGGTAGTGAATGCAATATTAACATAATTATTCAAATAAGACCTAGAATGTCAATTGCTTATTCTAAAATATCAGACCTTTTGATTGGTTTTATTGGAATACATAAATATCTATTCAAAACATGGAAATAGTCCTATGAAGCTATTTCACAAATTGAAAAGTGAAAATGAAGATGAGGGTACCCTTTATATAATATTTTTACTTCTAATAAGTAATTTAAATTCTTCAGAGATTATTAATCATTCAATTTCATAAAACTGTTCTTGAAAAGGAATTAATAAAACAGTGTTAGAACTACTAAAAGTCTGACGAAAGTTCTTTATTTGATCAATCCATTTAATTGGAATTTGTGATTCAATTTATTGTCAACAGTAATATACTTCTATTTTGGTTTCAATTAATAAATAAGAATATTGAATATATCTTACTTTCATACCAAAACTGATTACAATTAATTTGCTTCTTACTTATTTTAACAGTATGTAAAGGTGATCTGAAAGTTTCCCACCCCTACTGCATCTTTTGCAGTCAGAATAATTTCGCAATAATTCGAAATAGTGCACTTCCATGCTTGTGTGTTATTATTATGGTTGGTGACACTTGTCAAGGCACCTGGTGGAATAGTCTTCATTCGCGACATTGTTGTATTGTTTGAGAGGTAGAATTGGAACTGAAAAACTCAATGCCACAGCTGGTATTTGAATCACAGACCCTTTACTTACCAGGCAGGTGCTTTAACCATTAAGCTACTACAACCTGCCAGAATGACATTGAATTCTGTAACCAATTCATATTTTCCCAGTAAACCACAAAGGCAGTCCTTCATCAGAGACAATTACCCCAATGGCGACCTACTATCGTAAGTACTTTATGTCCTGGGATTAAATAACCTTCAGATGGTTATTTATTTGTGCCAACAAACTGTTGGTGTTTTTTAAACACACAAGCCATGTGTGGGCAATGTTTAAGAGGTAAAATGAATTGGTTGCAGAATTCAATGTCATTCTGGCAGGTTGTCACAGTAGCTTAATGGTTAGAGCACCTGCCTGGTAAGTGGAGGGTCTGTGGTTCAAATCCCAGCTGTGGCATTGAGTTTTTCAGTTCCAATTCTCCCTCTCAAACATTGCCCACACACGGCTTGTATGTTTAAAAACACCAATAGTATGTTTGTTGGCATAAATAAGCATTCATGTAAAGAAGCAGGGTTGGAAATTAGATTGTCTTTCTTTCTCTCTTTATGCCATTGGTCCTTTTCGTCAATAAAAGGCAGGTCAGACTTTAAAATACTTTAATTTCTTAGTCTCCAGAGTTTAGTGTTTCATATTCAGCACACGCAAAAATAATTTTATTAATTTAAAAAACTTTGACATAGGGTTAGTTTAAACCAAAAGTTTCTCACCGAGGTGAGAAACTTATGGTCCATGTGTGAGAACACAATAGTGTATTATTTAATCATTTCATAGAGCAACATTAAGTAACACTAAGTTTTATTTGTCAACTGTTGCAGATGTCACTCATACAATGAGGGCATGTAAGGTCTAAAATTCAATGTCTTTATCAGTCTGGCATGGCAATAAACGAAATCAGTGAAACTTTGAAGGTTGACAGAAACACGGTCAGGAAATGGGCAAGAGAAGACAATGGTGATGTTACAGACACTAGAAGACTTGGTCGACCAATAAAAATTACTCCTAAGACTAAGGACAGAGATAGGCTTATGGGTATGAATAAAGTGATAGGAGTAAGGAAAGTAGTGAAGAAACTGAATTTTTCTGAAGACTTTGAAACCCGAATTAAGAAAGTTGGTGTGACAACATTTAAGCGATATGTTAAATCTACAAATTGGGGAAATGTTGCTTATACAGAACCAGCAAAGCATATTTTTACTGCAAAGAATGTTGGAGACACCTAAACTTCAGAAAAAGATTGACTGATGTTGGATTTGCAGAAAACACCCCAGAGGGATGCATAAATTCACAGACGAGTCCTGTGAAACTGCAGCCTAACCCAAACTGCCAGAACACATGAATCATGACTAATAATCCTCAACAGATTTCTCCAATTGTTACCCCTAAATTCTCACTAAAAATTATGGTTGCTGGAGACATATCTCGTTACAGTAAGACAGAATTGCATATCGTCCCTCAATATAAAACTGTGGATGGAGAATGCTACCAAGAAATTCTGCCCTTATAATAGAAAGTCATGAATGACCTCAGACAATTTCCACGTTGTTCACTTGGAATTTTAATACAAGATGGCACAACAGCACATGCCATTAAAAAAACCATGGAAGAAATTCGGAGGAACTTCAATGATGTCTGGATTGATTGACCAAGAAACTCTCCAGATTTAAATGTCATTGAGATTGTGAGCTAACATGCAGGATAGCGTATTTAGACAACCTAGGTCACGCAACAGAAAACAACTCATTGCAAGGGTGAAGGAAGAATGGGTACCCATTGACCAAGAAACAATCATGACTTCGATGGAGAGTTCTCAGATACGGATTTTGGAGTGCCACAGCAACAATGGATGTCACACCAAATATTGAAAATCACAGTATATCATGGACAACTGTATCTTTAAGGCAATATAATAGTAAAATTGATATTTCTAATTTTTGACTAGTTATTTCAAAATATTGGGGGGTGAGAAACTTTCGGACCACTCTGTAAGTTAATAAATAAATAAGGAAATTCAATATATCATAGTTTCATTCATGATATAAACTAATTGTTAAAATTAATAGAAATAGTATTCTTGCAATAAAATTGTTCAGATTATTATCTTTGATCTAAAAGGAATATGTGAAACAATAAATAATGTAATTAAAATTCATGTTAATGTATTTATTGGTATAGCTGTGGAGTTATCAACTTCAAGGGGTCTAATACTGTAAGGATTCCATTTATTTTGGGGAATTATATATATCCATTATACTACAGCTTACGAGCCAGGGCATCTCTTCTCATTGTGACAATGTAAAACCCTTAGCTTATCTTTTTTAATTATCAAACATTCGTAGCAGAGTTATGGAATTATAATGAGGGCATCATGAAACTAGATTTATTAAAGCAAGAAGGCTACAAGGGCTTTGTCATGTATAGTGCATGGAAGGAAGTACTCTGCTTAGAGGGAGAAGAGAAAGCCCAAGATGAGATGGACTGCTAGTGCTTTGCAGAACTTAAACATCACAAAGGTGGACAAGATAAACTGAGAAAGCAAGAGGATAGAATGTAGGCTGATTATGAAGAAGAAGAACAAGAAGAAGAAGAAGGAGGAGGAAGAGGAAGAGGAAGAGGAGGAGAAGAAGAAGGAGAAGAAGGAGAAGAAGAAGGAGAAGAAGGAGAAGAAGAAGGAGAAGAAGAAGAAGAAGAAGAAGAAGAAGAAGAAGAAGAAGAAGAAGAAGAAGAAGAAGAAGAAGAAGAAGAAGAAGAAGACTGATGAATTATGAAACTGAAAAATACTGCTGATTTGCTAAGTGCCTCCAAAGAAACTCTAGGTATAATTATATTGCTGCACTTTTTGCATTAGATGCACTCACCAAAGGAACAAAAGTATTTTAAATTGATTACTTTAAAATAGTATGTGTGGGTCTTAGGTGCAAAGAGTGAAATTCTGAAAAATTTGGGTCATGCCTATGATTGGAACCATGAATCTCTGGGTTTCTATGCCCATATAGAGTTGATAATATCATCAGCATGAAAAGCACTGTGGTTTGAATACTTACTGACCCAAAGTTTTTAAATATGATTGACTTTCTTCAAATATCCTAAACATTTAGCATTTGCAAACATAATGAATATGACTATTAGCTAGGTTTATCTCTTCCGGGTTTGTAAGCCGAGGTCTAGAAGCATTGAATATACCAACATTTCGCCAAGTACTGTGCTTGGCATCTTTAGGGTAAGATGATCCATTGTGTACACTGGTCAGAGTTCGAATGCAGAAGCAATGACTCTTATATAGTGGTGGGCAGGGCTACAAACACAGAGACAACTTCAACCGAAAGGGAGAAGTGCTTGTACAGAAAGCATGGATACCTGACCTAGATAACTTTTCAGACACACACAACTCTGGTAATAAAACCCCACCTGCCAACTGATACAAGCCAATTACCACCTTAGCCAGCGCAACAAGCCTCACCCACCACCAATAGATAAGAGTGCCACGGTCATTGCTTCCACACTGAAACTCTGACCAGCATTCACAATGGATCATCTTACCCCGAAGATGCCAAGTGCAGTACTTGGCAAAACATCTGTATCTCCAATGCCTTTTAGACCACGGCGTACAAGCCCAGAAGAGACAAACCTAAATAATAGGATGCTGGCCATGAAAGCCTAAGTTTATACATAATATAAATATCTTAGCTATGCATATGTACTGCACCACCTGAATAAATGCTGAGCCATGTGGATGTGGTTACACTTTGTGTATGAAGACAGTCATGTATAGGAAACTTAAAAATTATACTAACAATTTTTACTTTCTCTACTGGTAAGTAGGGGAAGTATTGTATTCCACCCAAAAATTCAATGTCGAGATTTCATCAGAAATATATGTTTTGAGACCCCCTGAATACATAAAAAGTATTTTTAGAAAAAGGTCTATGTGTGTGTCTGTCTGTGTGTCTGTGGACAGCATAACTCAAAAACGATAAGTCGGTTAAAAACCAAAGTTGGTATTTAAGTTTAATGTCTTTCAAGGATGCAACACAAAGTTTATGAAGAAAATAGCCCCACCCTAAACTACCCTTTACGTGGAAAATTTTTCAAAAATTTTGATTTTCTTGAAAATGACTCTAAACGATTTTGATTAAAATGTCAAATATTTGAGATATTTTTATGACAAATGAAATGTACATCTTGAATTTTTTGGCTATAGCCCCTGTAGTCGTATTTACTCTGGAAGACTTTTGCATAATTGGTAAATCGTTAAGAGATAGATCAAATCATACTGTACAAAAAATGTAGATCTTGCTAAAATACACAATTTATGTCTAAATCAACTTTCTTGTAGGGTGAACCATTTTGGAGATATTCCTTGTTATGTGTGTGAGTTTCAGAAAACTTAAAACTTTCGTGAAATGGAACATTGTTGTTCATTTGTTTTGCATGTTAAGTGTGCAAAGAGAACAGAATCTGAAAGCTTTAAAAGATTTGACTATTGCTCAAACCCTACTGTATTCTAATATTTCCCTTGCACCAACAAGGAAATATGCAATAAAATAATTTGTACAAATGTTTATGTTAACATGAAGAAGATATACGAATAAGAGTTTGTAAGAATGGTTAGTACAAGAGTAGAGCAAGTCATGTGAGTGCAACACATCAGATTTTTTACTACTTAGAATGAAGGAACAGTTTAGAAATATTGCATATAAAACTCTAAAATATTTGTAATAATCTTTAGAATTGTATTGCTTCACTGTCAATAGCTTCAGTTATTCATAACATAATCATAATAGTTTGAACTTTGGTCACCTTAGTAGCTATGCAATTTTCCTTTTTCATGGATAATTTAAAACATGCCAATTATTCGTTTAATTTAAGTTTTAATGGAGCTAAGCAGGAAATTAAACTACACTTAAAATTGTGACAGGGTTTATATTGATAAAACCAAATGTCATTTGGAAACCAGAATAAAGTAACATTTTAGAATTATTAAATATAAACAGACTGATGTTTCAGCTGTGGTAGATCATTTAATTATGAAATAAATCCAGAGGTTAAATTATTAAGACAATTAAATGGACTCATAGATTTAATGGTTTGAGATATTCATTTTGAAAAATAAGGATTGCATAATGAATTTGGAAATACCATTGACTGATTCTGTATATATTGTATATCGGCCGGTTTCGCGACCTGTTGGCGTCGTGGGGCCGGCCGAACTTTTGTCGTGAAAACGGCTTGTCGCGAGATAAGATTGGCAACCTTCCCAGTTTTGCTGTGTACTATATAAACGTGTAGATTTGGCTATTTCGGCACACTGTCATGTCAGCTCTATCTACGCCATCTGCATGGTTGGTGCAATCTACTGACACCACCGAACTTACCACCGACGATCTTTTCATTTTGCTGGCAGGTATATTTGTATCCGGAAACACCAAATTTGAAAGAAGAGGTACCGACTCTGTTGTATTAAAGTTATCCTACTCAGTAAAATTGGAAAATCTTCTGGAAAAATTCGGGGAATATAAGGAGTTAATAAGGATCGTTCCTGTCAGTCCACACCTCTCCGAGGAGCAGTCAAGAAGGTTCCTGGAGCTGATCGCCAAGCGTCAGGTTTATCCTACAGATTCTCCAGAGAAGCATCAACCTGGCAGCAGCAACACCCACTACAGCCCCGGAATCGGTGCGGCGTATACAGAAGAAGACAACAGAAGATTTCGACTCGGGACAGCAAAAAGGTTTAAATCTTTTAAATCACTTGATACATAAATATCGTGCAACGTCCTACACGGCACTGCTAGATCGTTGTACACCCTCCGAGTGGGACTCTGTGTTGAATAAATATCAGAGTAACTCTTTATTGATTAATTATGTAAATATATCCATATCCAGTTACATTAAGCATAGACTGCAAATAGAAAGAGAGGATAGATTTGGGTACTTATTAGATTGTGCTAATAATGGGACCAGCTACAGCAGAGATGCAATTAGTGAATTGTTTATTAGAAATCATATTGTTCCTGATCGTTTTGTTAACGACCTTGAGAAAATTCTTAATGGTAAGGAAACGAAGATCAATTGCCTGTTCCTCCTCGGACCTTCCAATGCGGGAAAGAGTTTTATAGCGCAATCAATTGCCGCACACTTTGTGACAGGTTACGCATCATGTGCAAATAGCATGTCAGAATTTACGTATGAAAATTTTCTAAATAAATCTTTAATTCTCTTGGAAGAGCCGTTTGTAACGGAAGCAACATGTGATGACATGAAAAATATTTTGGCTGGAGCCGCGATACAAGTGGGGAAAAAATATATGACTAAACAAGATATGTGTCGTACTCCTGTAATTATGACAGGTAATCATGAATATTTAGGAAAGGGATATTTGAGTCCGAAAGATGAGGAGGCTTTAAGAAATAGACTTATTGTATATGAATTTCGTGAGGTATTCACCCCTTCTATGTACATCTCCCCAGAACAGTTTGCTGATTGGGTGTTATTTATCTACAGGAATTTGTAATGTTGCGTACCGGAGGAACCTTCTCCCGAAAAAGGTTGCGGTCATTGAGCAACCCATTAGAAACACCACCTCATACATGGCAGCCGGAGGAAGAGGATGAAGACATTGTGGACGGTACTCGGGCGGTAAGAGATGCTTCAGGCAGCAGCGGTGGAACGGGGAATTCGGGCCAGCATGGTATACCCGCAGGGGAAAGTGTATCACCTGTTCCTAGACCTCTTCCATATAAGCATGTTACTTTCACATTTATACAACGTTCCTGGGAAGAAATAGACACTTCTCTCAGTACTCTGCCCATCACGATAGCCCTGTTACCGATGTTAGACGATGAAATGTTAACGGTAATTAAACAAGTGCTGCCATGTTGTTTAGGATACCGTATACACCGGCCTCATGTGAAAATTAGTAATTTTATTATTCTGACGGATGAATTGCAGATAAGATCGAATACGCCTACGGAAATGTCGTCCTTTGTTCAACAAAGTAAGATCATTCACTATATGCCAAAGAACTTTGTAACCACTGGTTACACGTTATCGAATAAAAGTAATGTTCCAGACATTAAGTATAGTGATCTGGTGGGTATGAACAGGAAACATCAGATGGTTAAATTGCCCAGTACGGAGGATTTCGAATCCGTCAGTATATATGGTATTAGTAGTAACATTCACGGGAATCTCATGAATAGAAATAAGATGTATCAGGGTTACGTTCTAAATGACTTGGATTCCCAGCATTACGAATTACTAGCGGCAGCTAGCACCCCCGAGGATATTAAATGGAACAATCTTACTTGCGCTTACGGCGTGGTGGACGAAAAGGGTGATAATAAAAAGGTGGATAGTAAATGGCATGTGGAATCTAGAGCTATATCTAAATGCAGGAACTTAGATAAAATAGAAATTGTTGGAGCCTCCGATGTCATAGAATATGATGTCGAAACCAATATAGAGGGTTTATGGGCGGATGAGACAGATTATCGTAGAATAGTAGAGTATGTAGGTCTTAGGGCAAAAACATATGCATTGCGATTCGAGGACGGTGATTCTTTAATGAAGAATAAGGGAATCAGCGATACTGCTATCGTAGATGCAAATAGGGAGCGCGTGACATTTGAGGACTACAAACGATGTTTATTTGAAAATCGTCCTATATACATACAGCAGTATCTCATTCGATCTACAAACCACACCCTGTATAGTAGTCGCCAGCGCAAACTGGCTCTTATTTCTGAGGATAGAAAAAGACAAGTAATGGAGGATAGGATTGGAACATTACCTTTTGGTTATAACGGAAAAAGGTTTAAATGTACATGTTGTACAACTCAATCAATTTTATTGTAAATAAAGTACAAATAAAAATACACCTTTTATGTTAGAAAT